>JAULBW010039907.1:22779-65877 GCA_032358265.1 Vaucheria bursata | reverse complement strand
CCTCAAATCAGAATTGTACAAATCCTTTTGAATCGTATAATTACACAAATCTCTCTGAATCGTACCGCAGCTACAAATAGAAATAGTACTTTAGAAAGTTAATTCCTAACAGATTCTTCACACAAATTTTCAATTTTGACCATGTTAATAGCTAGAATTGTTGACATTGAAAGTTTTGTGTTAATTATTATATTTTACACTGTTGTTGCTGACATTTTGTCAAATAGCTGCACTCTTGTGTCCTTTCCGTTTTCTTGACATTTTGCATTGATTTTTATGACTTAAGATTGTCGACGTGCTCTAAGTTAGACATCTGAAAACTCCATATTAAAAACTCCCTGTAGTAGTAATTCGTTGCACATTGATGAACTTTACTGTTTATAATGTATGAGATATTTAATATCGATTATTCAATATTAGGCTATAATCATTTATATATTCGATTGCTGCTTTTTATTAAAAGAGCTTGTTTCTACATGATGAAATAACCGTAGTTGCATCGAAGGTTAATTATTTACTTCTGAAAAATTACAGATTATATAGTTTTGACTTTGAATAAAAATTTTATTCGACTACATGCTCATTGGAATTTTGAAATTAGCAAGTATAAGATGTTCTGTTAGCGATGTGTGAACCCTGTTTTGAAGGAATTGTAGGTCCAAAATACTTGATATATTTTTCAGATTTGTCGCGTTTAAATGATATTGCACCAGTCTAAGGTAAACTTTTATATTAAAGTGTCAATGTGTTACACGTGAGATCCAGATGGAAAGATCATAAGATATATTACCATATGAAATAATGCGAATTCCTCTTCATTTAACACTAGTTCTTCGACTCAAATATCTACTCGAAAATTTTAAAATCTTATTTTGTATTGAATGTAATCTATGGTAAATTAATTTCACAAGTTCTGAAAAGTGCTGTTTCTACATCTTATGTATAAGGTGAGAAGGATGATCAGAATCAATTCTTGAATCAACTGCACTGGCAGTTTTGATTTCATACGATAGGTCAAAGTACAAAATTTTTGCTCTCTTGACTTCAGTCACTTGATGGATCTTTCAATTATTTTCAATTATTCGAAACTATAGTTTTAAACTATGGTTTAAATTAGACAAAAGAATTTTTAGAAACCAAAGTAGAAGTACTTCAAATTTCAGATAATAATAGCCCAGGAAAATGGTCCAGAAAACCTTACATCTTGAACTACAATAGTAACGATGTATCGCCAGTCTACACTGCGCTCACAAGCCGCAGGTTGCCACATTGTAGCTGCAATCACAGTTGAAGACGAGGCACAGCTTGTGGAAATTCGAAATAAATAAAAGACGGTAAACGTGAAATTTGAAGTCTCAGTGGGAGAAATTTTCATAATGAACGGTGAGAAATTTTTGTCAATGCGACTTGTACTTTGTCAAAATCCGTTATCATGTAGTTAGATTTAAGTGGCTCAATATAATGAAAATCTGAGCAGGTAATTGATGACTTACTGATCTTCATGATTAATTTGTGACGTCAATTGTCTCTAAAATTTTGCTGCATTATTCATCGAAGGGATTAATTGATCTACAACCCGGATGAATACTCTTTTCCATTCTTAGAAGGAAAAACGTGATGTCAACAATGAAATCTATTAAATATACGAGCGTTTCGGAAGAAAAGTTCGGAAATAATAAAATACTCATCAATTGTTTATTCTTAGAATAATATTTATTAAGACTTCGAATACATTTCGGATAAATTATTATACCGTCACAATTTCATTATGAAAGGTTACTAAATGATGATGGAGATGACTGAAAGAATAGTTTAAATAAGGTCGTTAATAAAAATATTCTCCAAAGCCTCTAATTATGATTATAGTGCTTCAAAAGAATCAATTCTAATTCCAATAGAAGCATTTTATTCAGATACGCGCTGAACACTCTATAGCATTGCACACTAAAGCTGCCATTGAACTGAAGTTGAATAAGGTTAGCGCATTCATTTGCAGTAGATAATTGCAGCGCTTATTAATCAATGATGTAGAGAATATCAATTTTCCTTTTAAGTACACTACATTATGAAGGAGAAACGGATTTTTTATCTAAATGTTGTGATGGATGCTTACTGCAACTTGAAACTTATTTCCAATTGCTAGACCTTACTTTCTATCTAATATATAACTTCTTTATCCATCTAGCCCAAGTTTTTTTCTTAAATTTTTATTCATTCGAGTTTTTTGGTGATTTTTCTAGATCTTTGACTTGTTCAATTATTGATCATTGACTCGTTTCTCTTTGGAAGAGTTCACAAATAGTATTTAATCATTCTTTTGAATGTAATTTATATCTCTAGCTTGTAATATCGTACATTCACTTAGCCCTTATGCGTCTTATTCTTGATATTTGCATCGCGATTCCTAATTTCAATTTCTATAGCTCAATGCATAAAAACAGGTGAAATTCGATACCTCTGCAGTGCTACATGATCTTACTAGATGAATAATGTAGTAATTAAGCTGTCGGTCTTTTTTTTAGTATCCTCAATTCAATCGCTAGCCCATATTGGCGTACTTCTTTTTTCATTCAGGTTAAGTGTAATATTGTTAAAAATATTATGAAGCGACCGCTGGATTTATCACGTACCCCCGTAGTAAATTTCCACAGTGGATGGCCAACTCCAGTTCCCTCAAATATGGATCATCGTAGTATTACTTATAGCTCGAACTATTCATCTAATGACGGTGCTCATATGCATCGATCGGTACCAGTTTCTGAAGAATCAAGATCTGCTCAATTGTTTCCTAGTAATGACAGAAATAATGCCACAATTGAAATAGAAAAAAATGAACATGCATCCAAGAGCACGAATGATTCAAGTATTAAAAAACGCACTAAAAGCTGTGCCAATCAGAGTGCTTTAAAAAGTCATCGGGGGATTCTCAAGACTTCAAAACAAAATAAAGATTCTACTGTTAATAAATCTATGGCCTCCTTGAAAAAAAATGTGAAAAATTCAGCATCAATTACCGTAAGATCCAACGGTGAAAATTCATTGTTGCTACTCTTAGCGAATGCCGCGGGGAGCTTAGATGACCATGAAACGAAATCAAGCAGTACCGAGTCTGACTCTGCTCTTCCGAATCACCATGTGCGCAAGTCTAGTACAAAAAAGTCCCAATCTACTCATTCAAATGATGATCCTTACATGCTTCAAAGTAATGATTTTTTTTGTAAAACTCATCAACATGGTAATTCCCATAATTTTGGGCCTCCATCGATAAGTTCTAATGACAGTAAAGTTGGATCAATGTCTTCCGATTTTCATTCAAACCATGAGCCTCTTCATATGACTCATCAAATGCGTGATTTCTCTGTGATGTCTGATACTCCTACGTCCTCAACTAACGAGTCGACTCGAATGATTGATCAATTTTGCAGTCCTTGTGGTTCTATATCCTCAAAAACTCACAATCTTCCAAATAATGAGTTATGTCGAGTCACTCATCCTGAAAACAAGTACCATAAATTGAAATCATATAATACCCACAATTTCTCAAGTACAGATTTGCTCAATGAAGTAGAGGTAAGTAGGTATGGCGAAAAAAATCTGAGTCTTCCAGGATATTATCGATCTATTAAAGAAGAAGGCGAAAGACTCGAACGAGTCCGTTGTTCACAATTAATTCAAATGCAGAGTAAAGAACAGTTACAGCATATGGTACATCGGGACACAATGACGCATTACCACCATCATATTGCCAAAGTTACAGAAAAATCATCCCAACATTTCTCTGACAAACAAGGAGAGAATGAAGTAGGGGAATATTCCACTTCTTCTGCACATGCATCACTGAATATTGAATATCCGCTACAAAAACATAAGTCGAAATCGAAAAAGTACAGTAGTTTGAAATGTGAGCAGAGGTCAGAGGGGGGGAGTTTGTATCCATTACAAAGTAGGTATATATCCACCTCGCAGCCTATGCTATATCAGCCTAGAGAAAGTTGGGCTAAAATGTCTGAAGATAGAAATAGACAGCATGCACCTCCTAATACGGGATATTGTATCCGAAATGAGGGGCTTCCAGCCCATTCAATGATAGTATCTGCCCCGGACCAGGGGGCAATTGCCCCCCGAAAAGAGGGGTATCAAAGCACCTCGACTGGGACATCAATGTCAAATCAGCTCCATACTTATGTACCTGTGCCAATGTACACAATTTCACACCCTTCACATGCATTCCAATTTTCACATGTACCGAACCAACAATGGTGTTTTCAAGGCCAATCTATGTACTCGACGATTTATGCCCATCAATTTTCTGGTCAGCCATATCAATCTTTAGTGGCTCTGCCAGTAGATGGGAACTTCGAAGGGGCTTCGAAGGCCCCCCCCTCCCTAAGATTTTCTCATGTTGGTCGTAAAAGCGACTCCTCTAAATCTGAGTTACCGTCCTCTCCTTAATTTCTTACGCCCAGACAGGCTGATAAAGTGTTATGCTCTACTATATATTGAGCACTAGTGCTTCAGAGATGAATGAAGTGACTTCGAAAATTTTCTCGAACCAATTTTCAGTATATTCGTATGCAAAAACAAAGCGATTGGTTTGCAACGTTCAGCTCTTTTACGCAAAAAATTGACAATGTATTTTTTATACAATTTCATCCATCTTTCCGAAAATTTGTCTATTTTAGTACCAAAATCCATTTGAATCCTGTTTCATTTACATTGTTGATTGTTGCCCCATTATCTTTAATAAGAATTATTTAATGATGTTAGATTTCATATCTCTTTGTTCATTCTCTGATTCAAGAAGAGATTGCCTCAAAAAAATATTACAACCAGTGGCATTACAATTTGCCAAATGCCAAAAAACACAAGGAAGATGATAGGAAATTGAATACAGTATAGTTGACAAACCCAAAAAATAGTACACCAAAAAATCATTTGATAAGCCTAAAGGTGGTAAGAAGGTTGAACCAACTTTTTAAATAATTTTCAAGGCATTTCTTTAAATTGAAAAATAAATAATTTTTATTTTTTTTTGTTAAATAGAGCATTATTCATTTACATTCAAATTGAAAGCTTAAATTTCAACCAAATATTTTCTGAAGATAGCTACGGTTTACGGCCAAAGTAACTAAATCTATAACCTGGAGAACCTTGTTGCATGACTCTCTCAATATGCAGCAGTTTCATCAATCAGAATCTGAACTTTGTCTGCACAAGTATATCTCCCACAATTGACTTATTTAGAGAGATACATGTGTCCTTCATTATGCGGAAGGCAAGGCTTGTTGTAGGACAATTTACATCACTATAAGATGAATGTTTTGATAGTTGCTGTAAAAAAATTTTGGCACTTAAGAATAAAAGTTATATATTACTCGGCATGAAATGTAACATAGTTTAGCAATTAGGATACTTTAATTACAGTAGATTCAATTAAACTGACCTCAAAACAATGGTTAAAGAAATAACCATTACATCCGTTAGCAATAACAATTGGTGACAATGCCCGAGTTTTTAGTGATTTGGGAACATTATGAATATAGCAGCTATGCTGGGCTCAATTGGAATTTTGTGTTCCATGCAATGTAGAAAAAAATACAAATATATTAATCTGTTTTTCATTGATAGTTGGTTATTCTGATAGCACGTCCTTAGTTTGCTATTTTGAGCAAGCATTTATGTTGAGAAAAGTAAAGAAAAGAAGAGAAGACACTGCAATACCTTGATTACGGTGCTATGCAAACAGTACAAAAAATTTTGTACCTCCCACTGTTTCCTAACTTTGATTATATTACATCATCACTTGGAGTCCGGTAGTTGAGAAAAACGGCTATTTATATAAATTGGATTTTGGTGAACATGACATTGTCACTTCCTTATGCTATTTGAAGTGTCTTGGTAACTTCTATTCTGACTGTGAACCAACTCATATTTGTACAGGTCTTACAGAGGCAAGTAACACCAATGCCCACTATTAGCGTGGTGCCATTTTTATGGAAAATCAAAGCTTTGAGAAGAGCCATGTGATCTTACACCTCATCCTTTTGTTTAGAGAGGAACAAAGGACAAGTAAAACAATGAAAAGTAATTATGATTGCCCAACATTTAGTGTGCCAGAGCATGACAACAGAAATACTGTATCCACAGCAATAATTGGAACAAGTATAAATAGAAAATATGTAGAAAAACTTAGAGCCAAAGTTCTGTTATTGTGTTTTTGAAGATGCAATTAAATTTCAAAAAATACCTTTGAGCTTAGATGAGTTGTTGAAAATCTCATCAATAAATCAAAAATTGAATTCAGAATTAAACATCAATAGATCAAAGACCATAGTCTTGAATAGAAATAGTAACAGTACCCAGTATAAATCTTTTACATTACTATGAAAGAAACTTTTGGATACTAGATATTTATTGAAACAAAACATAATCCATGAGATGCATTTATAAATATAAAGCCTGCTAAGTATTTCATGGATATTTTTAATATCTCGGTACTGATTTTCATTACACTAACGCACCTACTGCATCAATTATATCTATTTTGGTCCAAAAAGACCTCACCACCTTTCACAGATAGAAAATTTATACCATAGAAGTAGATACTGCTTCATTCCCTGGTAAGCTACCTGACAATCAAGCACTTTATTTCAAGCCACATCCTTATCCATTAGATTCTCATGAACTTAAAGATGATTTGGCCTACAGGACAATAGTCTTTCTAGTCTAAAACATGCTTTTTGTGTACAGAACAAAATGCTCATGAGGCACTGGTCATAATTGTTCTTACTGCTAGTGGCATTGGCTTTTGCATGTGTGCTGGTAATAACTCAAAAGGTCATATTATACAATGGTTGTTCATGTTGATGACATTACTATTACACACATATCTGAATCTGCCATTCATAGTTCCATAGCACATATTGGGGATTTTTGTTTTTTCAAATACTATAAAACTCAGCTTCCTTCTGGGTGTGGTGGTTGCTACTTATAAGTGTGTATTAGCATTGTTCTACAGTACAATATTAACTAACTTTTAGCAAAGTATAGTTTTTATGATGTTTGTCCTCAGTCCACTTTTGCTATATGCAGGAGATACTGAAAAAGTGTTAGGAATCAATATATTAAAGACTATGCATATAACCAATAATAAACATCACCAGAAACCCAAAGAAGACACACAGCCAATAATGTATTAATCCCTATTCATGTGTTGCCAAGAATGAATCTTGTCAACACAATACTACATAAGAGTACACGCATATGAAAACACACTTATGAGAACACACTTATGAGAACACACTTATGAGAACATACTTATGAGAACACACTAATGGGAACACACTAATGAAAACACTCTTTACGAGAACGTACTTTACAAGAATAGACATATAAAACAAATTAAGTCCATAGAGTCACAGCTCAATAACAGATCACGGCAAAACAGATCAGATCCTGACAAGAAGTCTATCTCTAAACCATCACAATCTCAGCAATTGAAGTTTAATTATGTCAACAATTCTGTATTTATGGACATATCTAACTCAAATGAGAATGAACCTAGCAAAATATCTCAAAACAATAAGATTGAACAGAATGAAACAACTAGAAAAAATGAGCAAAAAGACTAGAGAAAATGAAATCTAACTGAATGAGCAAAGCAAGAGTGTTGCAAATGCAGGTAAGCATCACAAAGGTATATGATAGACAGGAGCACAAAATTGGCAATAGCAGAAGTGTTTGATAAGCCTAAGGCACAGAAAGTAACAAGAAGAAAAAGAAACTACAGCTCAATGCTTGGCAAAGAAATGCACTTGACAAAAAGATGCCAGGCTCATAACCTGTCAAAAAGGCTAGTAAAAGATTGATTAAAGACAGATAACTTGCTGTGATCTTTTGATTGCAATGGAAGATGACAAATGAACTTATATGAGAAATAAAGCAAAAGATAAGATAACAAAATGAAACAAGCATTGTTGTGAATTATGTATAGAATATAAAGAAGAAAATATGAATAGGTCACTCATATACTTTATAGCATGCTGCTATAAGGTTAGTAGTCTTCTTATGTAAAAGAGAGGATTCAAACAAGCGATTAGGAAACACATAGCAGAGCAAAGATATACAATTGTAGAAACACAAATGAATAACCTCTTCCAGATTTCAAGAAGAGTATCAGAAAGTCTATTTAGATATGAAGAAAAATTTATGTAGAGCCAGTGATACTCCAAAGCTTGTAATTGTCACTGGTTGTTATATTGTGGAGATTAAACTATAAAATTGGAAATGTAGAGCTGTAATTATGAAATAAAAGTTCAAATTATTTATAGTTAGATAACAGATAACAGATAATGGATTACAATCTGGAATTGAAATTGTAGCAGTAACTGTAAGTTGAAATCCTTGACAAACATAAGCAGAATGGTGCACTCCACTTTCTATGGTTTTCTAACTAATCTACCATGGAAGTTTGAGGGGGTCCAGACTGTGCACAATTTGCTACCTTCTTCAAGTGGTGCTCACCTGGAGAGACTATTCTAGACAATGTAGCTGTTGTGTGATTATTTGGTCAGTCCTCATGCTACCTACCAAGGAGGGTGCCAAGTACAGCATTATCATGTACACCCAAAAGTGACTTTATAAGTATGCAAATCTGCCATTCAATGTAAAGAGGTTGGAGAGTATGGAAAGGATGCAGAGTAAATGGTGATACTATATGCGCTGGTTCAACAGTCTACAATAAGAAGCAGAGACAGGAGGGCAGAAGACATTCTGTATAGTAGAACTGTGTTGGATTGATGCAAAGCATGTTACCATGGACACGGCAGTTTATCATTGATCACTCTGTAGTGTAGCTTCTGTCCATGATTGATAGTGCCTCCCACTTCTAGCAGCATTTTACAAGCAATGTTGCAAGTGTTAGTATATTTACTGCTCTAGTACCCGAATTCTACTCAATTTATATGTTATCCCGATTTATACATTTTTTCACAAATCGTTATTTTGTAACGTCTTTTGAGATCAACAATTTAATTGTAATTTCAAAAGATATTCCATGCAGCCCACAAGGTTACCCTCATGCGGCCCATATGATATTGTTATAATGAATAATCTCTTCACTCTTCTTTAATATCACAATACGCACTGTACGCTGGTTTTTCTGGTGCTGTTGCTGAGTGATTATAGTTGTCGGTCACCCACTATCATTAGTAATATACTTTTGTTTGTTTGTGTACTCTTTTCTCTTTTTTCCTTTCCTTTCCTTCAACTCTTTAATAGCAAACACTAGGAGCAGTGCTTTTTCTAATCAAGGCTGAGGGCAAGAACTGTCATGCCAACTTTGAGCACATAATTAGTACAGACAACATTGTTGCAACCTGATATGCACATGTTAGAAATTGTAATGCAAACCAGGTGTATTTGGGTTTTCACTAGATGTTGGCCCAGTAAGCAAGCATGATTTTAGTGGATCTGGGAAGGTGCAATTTGGTCACGTGTGTGAGCAGTGGTCATGACAGGAAGGACGTATACACTCATTTCACCAATGATAGGTATTGGGAGAAGATTCATATACATAGAGCTTTGTGCAATCTTGTGCAGTGGCTGTAAGATGCTGATCTCCCGTTCTTCCATAAAGAAATGTATACTGGAAAGTCTAGCTTAGCCGATGCCATAGAGGTTCCCATAAGAGCATGTCACACCATCACGGAAGCAGCACTGGAAGATTGGGGTTCAAAGCATGTTAGGACACTGTGTTTCATGCAGTATGTGTGCAAGTAGGAACTTATGAAGGTGAGTGAAAGGATCCTAAAATGCAGCAAAGATGATAGGCAGCTTGTGGTGTCGTTTGGCAATGAAAACTTCATTCTATCCTACAGGGAGTATTGCCCCCGGGCCGACAAAAATGATCAAGATGCCCATGAGGAAGGAAGGATTGAAGTACCAGACACTTCAGAGCCATACAGCTCACAGCTGTACTGCAAGTATCTTAAGAAGATGGAGGCTATGCACGAGAGAGTAGGGTAAAGGATATTCACGCAATGCGATGGTGTATAACACCGAACTCTCTTTGAATTGTGTGGAACTGGGACTGCAACGCCACGTATAGCATTTGCTACATCTTTCTGTACTTGTCATTAAACGGAGAGGTACCATAGGGTATTCAACATAAACATAGCGTATCAATGTGATCTTGCAAGTGCCGAGGATCTACTCGCAGCAGCGAGGGTGAGGGTTAAGTGTGCAAGAGGGTCACCTAACTCATACTTGATTGGAAGGCAGCGAGACACTGAGATTTGACAGTTTTTTTGTGCATCGTAATGGTCTACAACACGAAATATTTGATGTGGTAAAGTGGAGGTGAAATTGTAGGAAAAAATACCAATCGGATATTGGAGAAATGGCGAACAGTTTCCGGGCAGGGTAATTAATTGATAGCCAATTTTTAGCGAAGTGCATTTAAACAAATTTCCAGCTATTCGAATTCGGAAAATAATACAAATTTGATATTTTTTCTGTCAAAGTAAATAATATTGGCACGTCGTCATAACTTACTGCAGTCCTTAGATATGAGTGTCTTGAACGTTAAAAATCCTCTATTCTCTATTGCTGATGGTAAGATGACTCATCTCAGACTGCGCAATACGCTTACAATATCTATAACCTATGACATTTTTTCTTACAATGCTTCATCTCTTTGTACAAGTTACTGTAGAAAGCGAAGAACTACAAGTTAGGGAAGGCACTATTCATACAATGCATCTTTGCTGTGTGTCGGATTCATACTACCCTAGTTCAAAATATGTTGGGTTTATCTTGTACTCTTATAATAATTCGAGCGAGTTTACCGTTGGAGAAAGGCGGTGCCGTAGTGGATACATTGCACTCGTGAATTTAGCTCGTATTGATATTTGCAGCCCTGGAACAGTACGTTCATACATTTGCATATATACATTTACATTAACCTAAATATTCGTACATGTATTTATGGGCGAAAATCAAATATTGATACTTCCTGAAATAATTTAATTCATACGTTTTTGTATTCAGAGTTCAGATAGTTTTCAGTTTAAATAATAGTGGCCCTATAAGCCCTGTAGTAATGAGCTCCATTACGAAATTTTACATTTCGTATTTTCTTACCGTGTAAGGCACTATTTAAAAATGTAGATACTGATCAAGTTTCACGAAAAGCCCAATAATCGCTAAAAATAATTCCAAGCCTTAAATAATATCAGTGATTTTTTGTTCAAATTGCACGTGTTGAGTTTGGCAATTAGTTCCATGTTGATTTTTTATATTGATTTAAGAGTATTTTTATTTCCTTACCCATGCTTGAATTACATAATTCTATGCTGTTTCTAACATTACATTGATATTCTCTAAATCTAGGATTTATTAAATGACGTATTTAGTTTTCATGGCTTACCACTCAACCTCTGTCTATTGCACTTCATAATAATTGAGGTTTCTGATTCTATTATTTGAATAACTGATAGTTTTTGGTGTAACCAATGATATCAGCGTAAGGAATATCAAATAGATTAATTTTTTAATGTATTTCCATTTTTTTAGATGCACGCCAAAGCATTTAAAAGCATTTTTAAAATTGATATTCCGACTGGGCTAGTAGGAGAAGGATTTTTTATAGAAAGTAATAAACTAGACAATAAATCTTACACATTTGATGCTGGAATTGAAGAAGATTGCGATACTGAAGTAAATTTGAATCCTTTGGTAAAGAATGTTCTAGAAGCATTCACACAAAAATGGGCGCAAGAAATGATTATAGCAGGCCAAAACATATGCGTCAGCGAACTGGTATAATCTGATTTAATGTAAATAGATTATTTTCTTTTTTTTGTTACAATTGTCATGTCCAGAATTCTGATATTAAGCACTACCGTTCTGAACTTTTTGCATAAATATTCATTGGTTGAATAAAATAATAGTTGAAAAGATTTTGTAGTTTGAAGTTCCGCAGGTTTTAGCTTCAGCTGACACTACTCGATAGATGATAATTTACTACAGCAAACGCTGAATTTAAGAAATTTGCACTGTTAGCGAGTAAACGAAAAAGTTACATTAGGTCCACATTTTACTTTAAGTGGCATTTATTTCGAATTTGGTGAATTACTTTGGTGGTCCCAATGAATCTGTTTTATCAAAAATTAACTTTGTAGACTAAGCAACTGACTAAATATTTATTTTCCATTTCAATTTGAAGAAAAGCCCCATATAGGTACCTTTATACTGCAGCATTTGGGAGTGATTCATTGAATGCAGATAAATCCTCATTGCGCAGTAATGAAAAAACTTGATTAGGTTGTAGTCAATATTCAAGTTTATTTGGAGAAGTCCATTAATAACTGCTCATAATCACCATTTATCTATAAAAGTAAAAAATCTAAATATTTTCATTAAAAGTAATTATGTGCAGTTGAAGTAAATTTAATTAGAATGGCCATTTTTAAATGCCAAATAATTATTTGTTAAATGTGGTTCTTGTGATTATGACCATTTAAAATTTTTTCAAAGAGTCGGATGACTATGCTCTGTATTATTTTGCATTGCAATGGGTTTCAAATAACTGCCAGATCACGGATACGTTGTATTGCAAACAAACTAAACGAATGAGCAAGAGAAAAGTAAACAGAATATCATGCAGTATTAAGTGGAAACACAGTCTGACTTGCTCAAATATGAATTATACTTTTTCCTGATCAGTTTGACGAATTGTAAAAACTGTAATCGACTTTGGAAATCGATCAATATCTAAAATAGACGTAACTGCTTAAAATATTTTTATTTTTGTAATTTTTTAAAATTATGCTTAAGGTATGTACTTTTCATAAATATGCTGGCATTTAAAGCTCTTGTATGATAATGCTAAAGACATGGATGATATTCCTTAAAATCTGTATATTTTATGTTACTATTATTAATTATTGATTGCCATTACTTCGATGTTGATTGCAGAGAACTTCAGTAGAAATTTCTATTTGTCTACATTGATTGCCACTTAAACAGAGTTTATCGTAACTTTATAAAAAAAAGTTAAATTTATACTAATTAAGTACCAATATGCCATTTTGCTTTCCAATATGTCAAACTTGATAAGGAAACAATACAAAGAAGAATCGATTTTTTGGTTACAAAACTTTTTTCATGTACTTTCGAAAAATATCTTGAAACTAAAAAATCATCATTAAATCTTCTTCATAGGTCAGGAAAAAAATATTGAAATACTTTTTTTGGACCAAAATTATCTGAACCTACCAAACACATTTTCCATCAACCTAAGATTTTTACATATCAAAATTTTATTTGCATATTTCTTTTTCTTTAAATGTCCAGGTTCTATGGCTTTTTAAAAATTGCTCATCCAACTCACACTAAGGGAAAAATTCCTACTGTTCCTTGCCTTTAGCAGCATTTTTCTTTCTGCTAGTCAGTCTCATATTTTATTGCTATCATTTACTCTTACTGGTCAAACCTCTTTACATACTGTTACCATTCCTGTACTTGATTGTGATGCATGATACGTTTGGTTTTAAATTTAAACTTACAACTCAATACCACTGCTTTGCAATTGTAATTACTGATTTCTATATTGTTTGCATGTGATCCCATTCTATCTTGTGGTATGATAAATGTTAACAGTACATTGCAGATATTAAAACGTTGTTAAAAATGTAGCTATATCAACATACCTAAACTTTCATCAAAACTCTGGACTCATGAGCATTATTTTGTTTTTCTCTACTTCCATATTTTGAGAGTATTGCTGCTTTAAAGGTACAATAACGTTCCAAGGTTTGAGGCCCTTACATGTTAGCCAAGTATTTTCTTCTCTTTGCAATTAAAGATATCCCTACATATTACTTTCATCTTGTGTTTAGTTGCTTTTCATTTGTATAATGTCATCTTGTTTCTGTTGTCGTGATAGTTGTAGCACATTTTTTTGTTAATTTACTCTTCTTTCAGACAATTGCAATTCTGTCAGGATTACTTCATTTAAAAGAGGCTAATATTGCTTACATTCAATTAAAATAACTTGCCTGTGTCTAAGTTAGCATTTGAGTACAATAGTTGGCTGTAGCCACTTTTTTAATGTTTAGAGTGATCAGAAGATTTGCTGCCAATCATGCAGGTTGAGCTTTTCAAGTTCTTGTCATGCAGTGCATAATTTGTAATAATCATATATTTCCTGTTTTGCCTTCTTTTTTAATTATCAAGTTTAAAATTGTGCATTAAATTACCTAGTTTGTATGGAAGTTCTAAAAATTCTAAGCTAGTACTGAATTCAAACAAAAAATTGTTTAAGAAAAACTTAGGAACTATATCAATGCTTTGCCAGTAAAAACCTGGCAGTAATTAGATTGTATATTTTTAAAATCCATGCAGTTGAAAACAGAAAAAGCATAAATGATACTACAAAAAATTGCAAGAAAAATTTACAATTGTAATGGAAATACGTGTATAATTTTAATATTTGCAGACTCTATAGCTGTAATACAACAGACACTAGGAAGATATCAAAATGTCCATATTGCTGCATTGCTCAAAATGAACTAGCAATGCATGAGAGGCAAATATTCAGTCATGTAACAGACTATTAGCAATTGCGCTGTGGCACTATTCCATTGGCTAAAGTTAGAACATGATGTCAGTAGTTCAAATTCTTAAGAATGTGGATTGAGAATCTTCAACAGAAACAATGATATAGCTAACATAAAAATAGAATTAACCGTTAACCGGTTAATTCCTAACAGTAGTGCACTTAGAGAGTATCAAAGACTGTTGAGATAAAAGAGAGACAGTATAGTGTTATAACATATATATACCTAAGAAAGGGGGAGAGGACCATTGTCCGGCAGAGGGCAGACAGCAGATAAAAACATTTTATAAAATATAAAAAGTTTTCTTAAACTTGAGAAGAGTGAACATAAACACAAGACTGAACAAGTAAACATGTCCCCGCTAGCTTCTGCAGTATACCCTCTTTAAGTGCCCTTGAAACTGTCTCTCTGGTGAATCTTGCTGCATCTTTTACTCCATAAATAAATGTTAATTTCCATAGGTAAGCTTGTGACAATTCTAGAACAATTTAAGTAGTTCTGAGAAATCATCTTCAGCGGAAATAAAGCGGAGTAATTGATAATGAAGCCAAAGAAAGCAGGATTACAAGATTGATGACTTTCCTTGAATAATACCCAAATAGTTGAAGGCGGAGATTGAAGTATTATGACAGGAGATAGAGCAGAATAGAGTAATATCTAATAAGTTGAAGAGGTATCATGACACAGAACATGCGTAGGTGGAAAATGAGTCAAGAGTTTCCACAGAACCATAAGAAATATGACACGTGGCAAATTGTAGAGGTATAGAACAAATGAATCCATAAAGGATTGTGACAAAGGTGTTGACATAAAGGGTTTGGCATTAAAGGCGCAATTAGGATGAATGGCGCAAATAGGTAGAAAGGGCAAAAATCGTAGAAAAGGTGTGGGCAAAGTGTAGGCAAACATAGATAAACATTTACAAACATAGTCGAGCAGCTACGCTGTAGCAATTTAAAGAGATAGTAGGACCAGCAAATATCCTGACAGAGACACAAGCATAAATAACAGCAACAGTTCTTATTTACAAAAAATATTACTTTTGATGAAGTGAAAGTTTGATGATATTTTACATCTGCAAAATAGTGCTTGAAAATATAGTCAAAACCATTTCATGCTGAAACCTTTTTTCTCTAGTAACATCCACAAAACTATGAATTTTTTTTTACATCTGGTAAAACTAGAATGAAAAATTTATTGGCCTGACAAAATTAGTTAAATAAACAAAAGTCAATATTAGTAATATATGCCAGTACAGTGAATATAGCTCTCTATACTATACAGCAGGACATATCATGCAGGGAAATTAGGTTTATATCATTCAACAGTAATGTAAATATCACTGAATGGAGCATAAAAACTATAGAATGATATTTCAAAAATTTCAATGCTGTTTACAAAAATAATTTTTATTGCTTTTTACTTTTATACCTTTTCTTTTATGAAAGTGATATAACTAGCTTCTTGTGAACTTGCACCAGTCTACATAAAACTGCTCAACTTGATTTGTAATCTGTAAAGTAAAACAGGCTTCACATAGTAGAATTTGATTTTAATGCATGCTAGTTTTTTAAGCACCTTATAGAGTATAAATGAACCTGCTTGATAAAAGATTAAATAATGCTTTTGAATCACAATTGTGGTTATAACTATAATATTACAGAACATTAGCTTTTTTATCATTTTTTGATCAGTTTAAAAATAAATATGAATGCTTACTTTATACAATAATGGAGACATTTTTTCACAATATCCATTACAACAAATTTTTTGCCAACTTTGAACTTTGTTAAAGCTAGTTAAAGAAAATATAAGACAAGTACAAAAGAAATGAATTTGTTTGAAACCTCTTTATTGAATAAAGTAATGATATCACCTCTGAGCTCGTATCAAAAATCTGCTTGCATTTTAACCATCAGTAAAACTTTTAAATTTTTTGGCCAATGACTGCTTACTGAAAAGGGTATAAAGACTTAGCTGTCAGTAATTCAATTTGTTTAAGTTCTAACTCTTGTTATCCAAATTGATTGCTGAAATCTTTTCATAGACTTTGTTCTGCTGTTGTAGCAAAATTCACTTATTTTTTACTATTAAAACCAATTTCAACTTTTTCAGCTCTTCAAAACTAATGCTTTAGTTTGAAACATCTTTGAAAGTAGTAACCCTTAAAGTAAAAAAAATGTTTTATTGCCATTGCACAAGCGTTTTGTTGGATAATATTTTGTTTTAATTTGTGTAAATTTCTTATTCTAATTCTATGATTAGAATATCTACAAATTTGTCTAGTTCACATCAGGCTACAGTTGCACGAGTATTCTTTGCATTGGTTATAGTATGTAATATGTTGGTAAGCTTTAAAAATACAATATTGGCATCCGAGACCCGATATTTCAAGAAAAATTCATACAAAGGAACTCATATTCAGTTGAATTTTTTCATCAGATTCAGCACCAAAAGTAAAATGCAGACAAAGTTGGTATCTGTCTATATCTACTTATCTAGTTTGAATTTGGCACTACTAGTTAGTATAAATATGGCAGCATACAAAGAAAAATTGATATGTATATGAGAAATAATAAATGCTTTGTGATATTTAAAAACTTGCTCTGCATTCAAGTTTTTAAGGATACTTAATGTAAAAGCCACTCAACTAAATTTGAGAAACTAACCACAATACTTTCAGTGATAAAGTATAAGTCGCGTCAGAAACATATGGTAGATCATCCAGAACAAGTTCATTATGTACTAAATCACTAATGAAAATGTTGTTTCTCTATGGACATTGTGTGCTGTGATGCATGGTGTCAGGAATTAACCCGTAATACGGTTAATCCCTTATCTTTGTAGTTGCGGATATTCTGACAATTTGAAATACGTTCTCAAAAAGAATGTTCTCTTTTTGAGAACATGATGCTTCAGTTTCAAGTTTAGTGTTGCATTTGAGAAGTGATCTCACTTCTCGCAATACAGGTTAAGAATAATATACCTGTTCCAGGCTGTTACTCTTTTGTGTTGTTCTCTTGTGTCCTTATCTCTAGCCTCTGCATCTTGACACATGGCTTCTTTCGATCAACAAGCATTCATCTTATGAGCTGCAATTGCATCGTTTTTGTTTTCCAATAAAATTTTCTGGTTCATTAATTTTTGTTACATGGCAGGATTGACCATGAGAGCACTTGTATGTGCATGTCCATCATTAAATATTGTTCAAACAGGAGAAAAAGACATGAATTGTGGATTAACCCTAATTGACCAAAAAACAAAACAAAACCCTTAGCAGCATCCATGAATTTTTCAAAATATATTTAACCTTATGGTGCTGTTGATATATGATACTGAATGAAATTTATTTATTAGAAGTTCGGTGGTTATGACAAGAGTGTAGCGGACTTTACAAATATTGAAAACAAAATATTTGGAGTTTTTTTATCTCTCAGTCCATTCTTCAACTCAACTCATCTTTAATAGAACTGATTGTATGGTTTACAGTTGTAAAAAATTCATATCAGAGTATTATTTTGCTCTCATGCTTGAATATTATGGCAGCAATTAGTGAGACTTGGATTCTAGAGATATTGACGGAAATAAAAGGTATTGATTCTTTGTCCCAATGCCCTTTTTTCTTGTCAAGTAACCCCAACCGTTGAGAACAGCCATAATTTCGTATTTGAATACAAAATTTATAATTATATATGATAAGGTTATCACCTTGATGTGTCTCTACTGTCACCAGAATGACGTCTCATATGAGATGTCACCAGTTAGGAAAAAATACACGAGAAGCTATGCATTCTAAATAAATTTTACGTATGCAGAAACAGGGAAAACTTTTCTTCGGGACAAAATTCTGGTTCCAGGGCACTTAAGATTGATTAATCGAGCAAGTTTTTTTTATTTTGTAATCGAGATACTTTTTGCTGGCATAAAATTCTTCATTTGGTGTTTTTGCGCTGCGGCATTATTGTACAATCAAACTTATCACTTGTCCTTGTGCCATATTTACGTAAAAGCGATAGTACTGTACTAGAATATTTGGGTTGAAACGTTTAGAAATTTTTTTATTTTTAAATCGGAATAATTTCTACTTTAAAGCCGCATTTCGCAATTGAATCCCTGAGTCCTTTAGAAACCGCTGTATTCATTGATAGTTCTATAATTGTGGAATTCTTGAAAGTGATTCTAAATTTAATCTTTAAATCGACATCCTTCTTTTATCTTCTTAGCGCAATGGCTCCGTTGACACCTATTGTACCAGCGTATACAGCAAAACGTCTGGAAATCAACAATGCACGGAATACTAGTGAAGACATCAAGCGAAAGGCTAGGATTCTTCGATATCGAGAAAAGCATGTACTGTTCAGCGATCATGTTCAGGTGGGAGGTCCACTTGACTGAAAATTTTGAATTTTTAACACCTAAAAACTTAATATTGTACCTTATGCAATCTAATTCTTACCAAAATATATATATTTCATTTACATTCGTTTGTGGCTTCAGTTACCGTCAACATATCGTAGTATTGCTAAATTCAAAGTTTCGCGTACTCTCCAGATTAATCTGATACCTTGTCGTGGTGAGCTGGACAAGAAGGATTTATGGTGGTCCAAGAAGGAGCTCCATTCTTACCGTAACACGTTATCTCGAAATATTTCCGCGTTGCGATTAAACATGGGCATGAACATTGGCAAGTATAAGCCTGTGCACTGCTAAACTGCACTGTAGATTTGGACATTTTTCCGTCCGCAAATAACCTCGCATATTTTTTCTTGAACTGATGATTAATGCTTGGAGTTTTAACTGTGCTATGAATATATAATGTATATTATGAACGACTTGAAGTGGAATGGGTTTGTTCGCTATCTTGGATAACAACAATTGAGCAGCATGTGGCCTATAAATAACTATATTTACGTAATACCATCATTACTTTTTGCAAATTTTTATCCATTCCTAAATTTTTATTAAAATAATCTTTTCTGGATTTTATTCATTACTAGTAGTACTGAAATATATGTTATTATATAAGTCCATAAAAATCATAAATTTTCATACTTTTCGCAAGTAGCTTTGAATCACGCTAAACAACACCATCTCCAACCTTTGGAAGAATGGTTTTCTTAGCCTGTAATGAAAATGAAAGCAATTTGTTTAGATAAAGTGCAAACGAGTTATCTGTTTTCAACTAAGCATCACTACAAAACTTCAAACTGGGATTGAAGTTCAACCAGTTTTTCATTACTTTATCATTTAGATACCCGCAAATAATTAGGACCAAAAATTTGTAAGGAAAAATTGAGTACTTTTTTGCTTTGATATTCTAGAAGTATACACTTTTCAAGAAAATTGGATAAATTATATTTAGTTTCTTTTTCCCAGGGCTTGGTCGTTTCGCATTTACCATATGTTTTGCTTTGCTTGTGAAAATTAACCATTAGATAGTTAATTTAATGTACTCCTGCGGAAAATTTAAATCAACAAAGAATCACAATTCACATTAACAATGTACTTCATTTTCTAAGTTTTTTTAATTTAAATTCTAAATAAAACTTTATGCTGATAAAATTTATAGTTTTATATAAAAAACAATTGAACAGTTTTGGAAATCAGTAAAATTTGTTAAATAATTTTTTTATTCCAAAATGAATAGTTTTTTTATAGGTATACTGGAATAATACTATTTCTTAGTGCTTTAACATCAAATTTTGGCACATGAATCTTTCCTTGCCAGAGGCTACTTTTAACAACATATTCGTACACACCAAAAAGCTACAGCAAAGAAATTTCTTGCAACAAGTTTTATTTTTAGGTGCAATTAACACATGGCAATACGGGAAATGTCAAATGGATAAATTTGGACGAAACATTTCCAATGTTAGTTTTTTTATCCAAATCATTCATTTAGGGTCATCACCCTATAACAATCAGAATATGGAAACATCAACTGTACAAATATGTGGAAGTTTTTTTACTAATTTTGAATATTTTGTTGCATGTGACCCCTTATCTTTGGGTCTGGACCAAAAATTTGTCCTATTGATGCAAATTGAACAACACGATACTCTAATCAGAGATAGAAGTATTAATAATTTTACTTGTTACAGTTACTATTTTGTTTCAACTTTGTGATTCGTTATGTTATCAATTCAATTTGAGCTTACATTTTACATTTTAACTATACAGTTAAAAATCTAATGTTCAATTTCTGACTATTCTGGTATTACATGGTTTTGAAATGACTTTATTCGTCTAAACTCTGAATGCACTTTTTCAACATCAATGACACATTTTCATCATTGAACCAAAGTTGACAAGACTTTTCAGAGATTTAATTAATTAGATCTGCCTTCAAAAATGTAATTACAGAATTTCGTTTCTGCATTCTGATCTCTGATTATTCATTACTTTGCTCTCCTACTAGATTAAGTATTCCCATATATATGGCAGTGCATTCTCTGGCATGTAAAACTAAGTAATCTACTCTTTTTATGTCATTGCCATACTTGATTATATTTACTCTTTTTTTGCCATTACCTTAATCTCTCTTTCATTATTAATCTAGTTTCATCAAAATCCTAGCTTTGCGGTATCTATCTACTTTTCGTTTTTTGGACAAGGGCATCAAATGCGCTTCTAACTCAGTACAACAACAGATTACTATATTTAGGGAAAGATGGTCGCATAGTAAGCTTTTTCATGCCATGGGTAGGAGTTAACTCCCTTAGAGGTTAATTTTATTTTGTAGCTGCGTATAGACTATGGACAACAGAAGTATCAAGTAAATGGACTGCATGGATGCCAGTAGGGTTATATTTCTTGTATTTATAGAGTTATCTCACTTCCATTAGTACAATTTAGCACATTATACATATACATATGCTCTCTGTCAATTTATTGTGTTTTTCTGCTGCATTTTGTATTCGTAAGTACCATAATTATTTCTTACTTCTAAAATGTTTTAAGTACCATAATGATTGTAAAATCCTTTCATACAATGTGATATCAGCTTTTGCTGCCATTGCTGTTTGGATTTAGCAAATTTAATTTCAAACATAATTTAATATAAATGAATAAATCAAATTATGTTAAGTTCAGCATTGGATATGACATTGATTTTGTGTCATGACACAACAAAACAGGCAAAAAATGTAAGAGAATAACAGGTCAAATATACATTATATCTTGAACTGTGTTGTGAGAAGTGATTACACTTCTCCAACACAATATTAGCAATTCAAGAACTATTGTGTGACTAGACAATTTTGAGAATGTGACTAGACACAAATAAAGAATGTTCTCAAAAGGAATATCTGCAACTACGAGTGAAAAAGTAATTAACTCATGATAAAAATTAATTCCTGACATTTTGGTTCTAGCAGATTTGTTATATCAATAGTTCAGTGCATTTTGGATTTACTCTATATTGAGTCACAAAATATATTTCTGGAACAATTTTCATGTTAAAGTGAAAATGCAAAGTTTACTGTCAGGTTACTCTCTCCATTTATCTTTTCTCTATGAAAACATTGACAGTTGGAAGTACACCAGTTTTGTACAAGTCCTCTGTTCGAACTGAAAATTTCTGAGGGTTCTGAACTTACCAACGATTGAGGTATAATTCGATTTGGGTAAAAAACAATTTATACATGTAAGCAATTAAAGACAGCAGATTCTCTTGAATATTGACGACAAAGATGTTGAATACAGTCGGATCGGATCCTATTCTGCAACCAACATTTTCCACCAGTATGAATTAAATTGCAATGCAACTATGTTTCAAGTGCAATTATAGATCAAAATGATTCTATTCCCATCTTTGTATAAATCCTTACCAGTTGTGCTGGTTGGAAATCCAAAGTCTCTAGACCTGACAATTGAACTAATAAAAAAATTTGTTTAAAATTTATGTATAGTGCTAGTCTATCAACAATAACTTCATGTGCTGTTCTTGTGTCTCTGTTGACGAAGCTCTGTCACTTATTGCAAGAGGAGATTTAAAAGTTATAATTAAATTCTATGTTCAGTATTTTAAAAATCAAGTAACCTTACTTTGTACAACCTAGGCCATAACTTGCCAGTCAAGTACAATACATCCTCCTCCGAATTATATGCAATGCCGTTTAAAACTGCCTCTCTACTCGTAAGTTCGGTATTTCGTAGAGACGACGGGTACAGGTCAGAAAAATCGAATACCTGTACAATAGTCCCATCTTTCGGATCAATTTGAAATATTTTATCTGTGAACCAGACATTAGCTAAGATGTAACCTTTCGCAAATTCGAGCTCGTTTATTCGTCTTAATGGTTTCCCTTCGTACATGACTTCAATTTTTTTCAAGGTTCTAAAATTAAAGATAAGAAAAAAACTTAAATTGTATAATCTATCTGATGAAAGTTCTTTATGCGCATATATATGTAAATATATTAACTTTTCTAATTATTAAAAAAATCCAAATTACTGAATAAACAAACTAAATACTTTTCAAAAGTATGTTCAATTTTGGAAAAAAAGATTGAACAGATTTCAAAATTAGTCAAATAGGCAATGCATAACTTTGGTAAGATTTTTATAATTATCCAACATTTATTTATTTCAGACATTATACATAAAACAATCGTAATTCGAATAATTATTGAAATATGATAGAAATCACCGAGCATTTAAAGGTTTAGAGATATCTTAATTTTTTTGCATACATTTTTGGAACCATTGTGCCTTTCAACAAATCAAAGTACTTCCACAATTTTCATACATCCTATTATTGATGGATGAAAGAACTTGAGTGAAAATGCTACTTCAATCGACAAAAAATAACATCCCATTTGGCACGGAAAGTCAATATGCATAGATATACTTAACTAAAATTTTACATAAAAGTACACACATTCTTTGAAATTACACTGGATTCAGGTACTTGTTGTTTCAAGTATTGTATAAAGTCAACTAACTTAACAAAGTGAGTAAGCAGAAAATATTGGACTAGCAGACTAAGATTACAAAGGGAGCAAATACAAAATACTGGACTAGTTTACTAGCAGCAATCAACATGAATCTTTTTTCAAGCAAAATGATCAAAATCCTTGTATGTTGCTTTTTCAATAGTGACATAAAAAAAGTTCCATAAAACTTAAGGGATCAAAGCACATTTATTACTAAACTCTTTGAAGTCATTTTTTTGACAAAAGCTTAGAAAGGAAAATGAACTGAATCAACTTGTGGGTTTCAAAACCAAGCAAATCAATTATGGTAAAGACAGTTCACGAATCATATTTGATTCGATTGATTTAGATCCTTATTAGTTGATAACTATACATGCGCTAAATGTAATATCAAGTTTAGTTGAAAGCGTAGAATAGGCCACTAAATTGTTTCTACCTTTAAGAATTGAAAAGTCATCAAACAAAATGTTTGCCTTTTCAAATCACTTTTATTTGTCCTATTTTTTATCCTTAACAATGGTCTACATGTCATATTTATCAAAGATAATAAAATAATTGGTTTTAAACATAAAATGTTTAAATGGCTTACTCGTGAGTAGTAGGATCCAGAAAGTGCAATACATTCGTCCCGTCGCTCACAATTAGACTATTTTCATTTGATGTAATACCCCAACCCTCTCCATTCGTAGTTTCGTAATTGAATGTTCTGATCGGCTCCAACGTACTAGCATCCCATATATATCCCTAAGAAGAACAATAATGGACCAATTACAAGAAAAAAATCAACTCTACATGTACATGCACTATGCAGACAAAAATGCACATTCGACAAATCACTTTTTGGGAAAAATAATAACATTTAAGACGGGGGGTCACTAATAGTGTTAAGCAAAGTTTTGCAAACTTTATGTGTGCATTGTACAATCAGTAAACAATACCTCAACTTTTTCTAGTTGATGCATATAGGATTAAAGAAGAAAATACTTAAATTTTTTTAAAATGTGGAAATGTCAAGCCATCATCAACATCTTTATCTATCAACTGGTATATTTTGAAAACCTCCATCAAAAGGAAAATGGGGGCAGTCAACGATACTAAATATTTATAAAATTCCTCATTCAAGATAAAATTAGGTACAAATCCATGCAGTGTAAGTTTCATTAGCTCTGACTGCATAGAAAGCGAATGCATAAGATTTAGCAGTAAAATCTCCTTAGACGAACACTTCATCGTCAAATGCCCCATATCCAACTTAAGGAGGCATCCAAATATACAAGGGATTAAAATTGTTTAAAAGAAAAGTCATTAACTTACCAGCTCTCCAGCCTCTTAAAGCGTCCAAATCAAGAGATTTTATTGAATTATTATGATTGCACGACACGTCGATATAAGATTTTTTCTGTAACTATAATAGTTTATTTACCTTTTTATGATGCCAAGTTATTTGATGTATATTATTGTTAAAAATAGTCATTCCTTCACCGAATTCGCTATCGGGAAGTGCTTGTTTCTTCAGCGTAGCCCCTGAAGTAAGCTCTGTTAGACGAACCTAGTCGAAAAAAAAGGTAAGCAACAATGTCAAAATTACAAAGTATTAGGAACACAAAATACTTCGCCGAGCAGTGTTATTACATTATTTAATCTATTACTTGCTCAGAAAGTCTAAATAAGTTTATGATTAGAGTTTACGATTGTAAAAAGTGGACATACAGCAGCGTACTGTGACTGCCAAATATACTTGTCTCGATATAATAACTTTAAATCGAATAGGTATGAGATTCCCATTAAAAGGTTTAAATATAGCTTTAATGAATACTATTCATTACAAAATAGCAAAAATATCCAACATACAAAATTATCGGGTCAAATAGTATATGTACACTAAAATTTTTAGTGTACAAACAGCAGGAGTAAGAAAGAATAGCTTCAAAATTAAAATATTCCAAGGTGTTAAATAATTCGAGATATGCACTAATAAATAGCATTTAGTATGAACTATATTTTTGCAATTCTTTATTAATTTCACTTTTCACGAGTAATTTTGCCGGAAGTGAAAGTAGCATCATCACTCCTGAAAGAATGGGCTGAAATATATGCATCATAAGTTTTTAGATTTGAGCTCTAACATCAAAGTTAAAAATTTCATCCAGCGGAAAATTAAGTTGAGGCTTTGGTTAACGCACTAATTCAGAAATCACTACAGACCTCACTTCGGCCTTGCAGTCCTGTGCTTTCGTAAAGACCACCTTGGTACCAGCTCAACCCTTGTGTAAAAGCCATTGGGTCATGATCGTAAACTTCAAGTACTTGATACTGTTTGGCGCCAAAGTCTAATTCAGGCTGTAATTCTTCATGCGGAGAATGAATAGGCGAGATGTGTTTTCCATCTCTATGAGAAAATTTTCTCGGGTGCGATAAATCCTGTGACGCGGTAAAACTCATCCCTGAAGTACACAGCAAAAATAGAGTCTGGAAGAACATAATGCAGCAACGAGTGTCTATTATAATTTCACACACTAAGACTAGAGCTGTATTTGTGCTAAATTACTCAAATTCTCATTTTTTTCTAGTATTTACAACGATTATATGCTGCTTAAATCGATTTCAATGATTGAAACGGAAATTTTGGATAAGTTATGTTTTCGTTAAAGGAGAGAGTTTCGGAGAACGTAAAGATTTAGTTATGTATATATCAATAGAAGATCGTACGTTGAATTGAGGTTGAATTTTCACCCTTACCTATATGAATATGAGCGCTCGGCCGGTTATCAAGAACAGTACGATGTCAGTGTCAATGCAAGAGACTGCGATTCAGGTCATTTGTGATGCACTTCTAGTGACAACTTTGCTTGAACAAATATATAGATTGTGATTGAAACTATTGCCTCCTGTTTTGATTGCAAGAAAATGAAGCTACAGAATGATTTGAAATGCCAACAATATCTAAGAATATATGTTCGAATTTCCGAGCTATGCAAATGATCTTAACTTCAATCATAAAATACATCCACTAACTTCTTAAGTTACCACCTACATTTCAGTTATTGTTTTCGTTACTTGAAACTCAAGATGAGTTATCCATAGCAATTCCTGTATTAATATTGAAAAAAAACTGTTTCTCAATAAAAATTTTACCTTTCTAAAAAATTTAATGGAAGGACAATAATTGTTAAGCTTGCACCAAAAAATTTAATACTCCTGCCTGTAAATCTTATAAGATTGTACTAAGATGTAAAGTAGCAAGGTCAAGAAGCTTATAAATTGCACGAGAGTTTCCATAATAAATGTATTCTAGAACAAATTAAAGACACACACTTGAAACTCAAAGAATAAATTTTCTAATGAATTTTTACTAGTTTTAGACCTAACTTGATATGGAATAAAAAAGTAATTGTTGGATTTCAGAACTTATCATAAGTACTGTAAGAGATAATTCAAATGCTCTGTAAAATTTTAATTCAAAAGAGGTCTATATTTAGTTAACTGCCGATTGTAATCTCTGTTGCAAGTTGAAGTGTTATAATATTCGAGATTTTAGAAACAAAGAAATCTTAAAGTATTTATTTGGTTTTGTGAAAAAAAATATAGTACAGGATATATATATATATGTCTGTATTATAGTTAATGTACCACATAAACAGGAGTAGCTTTTTTTTGGAAGTACAGGTACTAAATAGTTTATAGCTGATGTGTCCAATACTTCTCTTCGATCAGCCACAAAATTTTAACCAAAAATATCCTTTAAAATTGCCATATGGCTATGATTTTGATCGTATTCTGCAATACCATTTTTGCTTAACTTTGGTAAAAATCAAGAGAGAATGTTCAATTCAGGTTGCCCAGAAAGCTATGAGTGAGAGCAATTTAGAAAAAGATGTTGCTGTAGCTATTAGAACTAGTTTTGAAAATTTATTCCCAAGGTGAGCAATTGAAAGTTATTGCAATTTAAATTTAAATGCATTTATAGTGATCAAATCGGCCAAATAGTCATTAAATTTAACATGTAGTTTTACCATCATATATAATTTTGAATAAAGAGACAAAACCTTTATGGTAAACCTTTATCATCAAACAAAGGCTTCATTTTGAATCTTGATATTACTAGTTTTGTACTATTTTTATGCAATTTTCATTTCTGTAAGTTTTTTTACAGCTCACAGCTACTGTAGATATGAGAAAGTTTAAAAATGATCTTTTCAGTCTGTCGCTTACTGGTTACGGGTTAGAGATGTAGTATTGTTCGATGTAACTAAGTCGATTTTGATGCAAACAAAAAAATGGAGTTATCTGTAAAAATCTTTCAATCTACTTCAACATATATATTGCTCTAGAATCATAACATAACCTAGATTACTATGCATTCTGTTCAGTATGTAAAGTAGTCGCCAACATAATTTACAGTCTACTTCGAATTGTGAATGAGTTGCTGACAAAGCCATTTTTTGATAATATACATAAAATAGGCCAGTTGATTTTGGTTCATATAAACTAATCAGCTCATATCGAAAGCCCAGAAAAAAGGTGGAAGATGCAGAATACAGCAACACAAAATCTCTTATCCTAGCTAATCATGCTTAAAAATGATTTAATTCATTTTATTTGCAAATTTGTAAAAAATTTCTTTGATATGTAGAATTTTCTAATAAAATGTGTCATTTTTAATTTCACTTTATTTCATGGGCCATATAATGATATCTCTATAAGTATATATGTATGTGAATGTATCTTAATTTTTTTGAAATTAAATTCTAAGATTTTTTTATAAAACGAAGCCGAACTGCCTAAATTTCTAATTGTTGAATGTATAGGTTTGAAATAAAAGAGATAGAAAACTTCCTTTTCATTGCAATACAGTTTTAAATGATTTAAGTGACTTAATTCAGCTTCATAGTATGAATATTTCAGAAACTACAACAACTTTATCCAGGTTAGGGTTATATAAGGCACATTTGCTTGATCTTCATTTTTCAAGAAATTTTTTTAAAGTCCATAAATCATAACGTGACAGTTTTTTTAAATGAAGCAATTTTATCCACATGAGGTTGAGTAAGTCACATTGCACTTGATTTTGAGCAGTAATAGGTGCTTTAAGCCTATTCATCTTTATTTCTCCAGGTTAGACCTTGCTAAATGGAGTAAGTTACTTTGAATAAATCAAATTTTTGCTTTCAGATATACCAAAAAGTCATGATGATATTTATGTTTAGCTCCAGGTTTTTTAATGCATCAAATTTTGTATGTCTCAAATTTACTTGGCATCTTAGGTAATTCACTATATCAAAGGTTTTTTCTGTATGTTAAAATTTGCTCGATTTTGAGTGATATTAGACTATTTAAGTCGATTATCCTTATATCAGTGAATAGTCTAAATAGAAGTGATTGAGACAGATTTTTTAAATTTAGTACGTGGCACTGCTTTGTGGGTAGGAATTTTGGATCATTCGTGACGCATGAACAATCGAAGGTACTCCTTACTTTTCAGTCAGACTATAAAGTTTGACCAGTAGAATCTATTGTTAAGATGTCATAACGTATTGAAAATATAAGAATGAATTTATTGCATATTAATTAACATCTTCGTTTAGCTCATATCTTCAATCCTTTAGCTCTTCAAGTAAATACTAAGAACGTAAGTTTATGTAGAAATATTCTTCCAGATGCATGATCATATTAATGCGCTGTTACTATATGAATCATACTGACAAAATTCTCACATCGAATTGTCATCATAAGCACAATAACAACCAAGTCATCAAATTTAAAAATATATCATTGTTCAAAATATTTTTTGCATATGCTAGTGTATGGGATCCAGCATATTTCCAAGTTTAAGTGGAATTATTGTTCTTTTTTTGTCTCATTTTATTACACTTATCTTTCACGTATTATTATTACAACATCAAGTTTTCTTTTTTCTTGGGCTCATTATTTATTTTCATCGGAAAAACTTTTGAACAAAAGGCAATAGCTTTATATTCGAATGGTTCTTCCATCAACAATAAATGCACATTCAAAATAGACGGATATCTAATAAGAACTTGCTGATATAAGAAAAAAGTAACGATATAAAAGTTTCTGCTTTTGTGTAATTGACTTTGCACAATTTTCAATAGAAACATTCGATAAATACTCTGATGCGGACATGCGTAAACAGTTATGCCTACATGCACTACTAGATACGCCCATATCATATATACTATTATATACATATATGTTTAACACCTCGCATTTTGATGTCTATCATTTATTTTTTGAACAATCTGACTTGCCAAAGTTTCATCTGTATCATTTTGTAGAGTATGCTTGCATATAACAGCATACCAATTTTTAATGCATGCATAATTAATATAAAATCATGTGAAAAATTACATTCCAAAACTTACCTCATTGTAGAAAGAATCAATATTTAGTAATTTAAACAGGACCATTTTCATTTGACAAAAAATTCCTTTTGTTGATTAATGAAGTTAAATATTTATCTTTCATCGGTCTAACTTTTTGTTTGTAGTTCATTTATTTCTATATCGGTCAACTTGGAATCTGCCTCTTCAGCACAGGATGATAGTTTTGAGCTTTTCACTAAACCTACTGAAAGCTAAATAAATATGTATGTCTGTATGTAACATTGAAAGAAGCATGCCATTGTAATAAATGTCTATCCTATGTGTTTTTTGTGGTCTGGTGATACAATTTCAAATAGTGTTCTATATATATTGCATGTTGATATTGTATAAATTCGTTTTTAAAAATTTTCATTTCTTTGGTTCTAACAATTTAAGTACAGTTTTTTGAAGTCAGCCATTTTTTTTAATGTGGCCAGTGCATATTACATAAATGGCAGAATTCAAAATTCTGCAGTACATACTAGGACCCCTGCTCAAATCCTTTGATTTTGCCTGTTTACGTTTCAGACATTCTCTGACTGCTCATGAAGATTTTTACACATGTAAAAATATTGAAAAGAAAAAAAGGTTTTGATAATTGTATCCATCATATCTTCTACATTTGTCGTATAATCATGAATTTTTTTAATCTATTGTAAAATATTTAGTCTGAGCAAGGCAATTTTTGATCTATTAAGTATAACAAATATCAACGTATAGATCAAAGACTTATGTATACTTGTATTATTGATATTTTTGCGGGTCACATTGCGTTGACACAAGAATTGCTACCACTGCTGCCTAAAATATAGAATACTATAACTAGAAAAAAATTCTCACAATAATTTAAAGCATGTTTGTCAAAGAGATTTGAAATTAAAGTATGCATGGCAATTTTTCATACTTTCCATAAATGCACCTTGAATCACATGATATATATTGGCTTGCTAAAAATAACTTTACGGAGATTTTTATCTAATCCTAAGAATTCTGGAACACATATTCTAAGAAAGTGTGCATGCTAAAACAGCTAAATGACTGGCATTGTAAAAGTAATGGTGCAAGTGATGAACATGAAGGCATTGTGACCGGTATTCTGAGAGTGACTACATTAGAAATGATGCTTCTGGTATAACTGAAAATGTATACTTTATCCTATAAAACAAAAAAATAAAAATTCAGAGTATGCCTAATTAAAACATGTTCATCTGATTAATTGGATCTGCTCCGTATCAGTACAATCTACATGAGATTGAGTGTTAAATATAAGCATCAGTATTTTTATAATTGAGCTATATTTTATTGTTTTATGATACATTTCTTGCCATAATGTTTGTACCTCCCAACTGTTTGAGCGTACATACACTTATGAGTAGACGCAATTATGGCATGGATTAATGGATAACTAAATAACCTGTTGTTATTATTGATAGAGGCTGATATATCTTATGAAACCATTTATTGCTCTATGCTTTAGAGTGTGAAAGGGCAACTCCCAAGAGAGTTTTTGAATGGTTCTTCATCCACACAAATTCTCCAGTAGCAAGATAGTTTTGTAAATTGTTAGGGAATCACTGTCCTCTCCAGCTGAAATAATGTTTAAAAATATTTATTATTAAAACAAAAGAATTCAATTATTTTATACCTTTTCCAGCCTCTGGACCAGAGTTCAATGCTCCTTGGTTTCATATTTTAATTTCTTTCAAACTTTTTGTAATTTACTACTTGCCTGGCAGCAAATAGCATGCTACAAATTTCATTGATTGCAAATGCATTAGAGTCATGCACGTAATAATTTATACTAAAATTTCAGTACCATTTTGAATAGAACAGGTAATGTCGTGAGAAAATTTGCATTTGTCATATGTAACCAACCAGCTTTCAGGAACTGAAAAATATCTCTTAGTTCCAAAACATTTAGAAACATGTATTAATATTCCAGGTTCTACCTGAAAGTGTTTACCAAAGCACTTGCTCATCAATCCATTTTTAAGAAAGGTGCTCAAAAAAATAGATGAAAATCAATAGTACATTTTGAATTTACATTGTCACGTCTAAACAAAATGTCATATGGTTGTTTAATGAATTCTGCAGAACTGGAGGTTAACTCCCAACAGAGTTTCAATTGTTTTTTCCGACCAAAATCTTTCATGGCAAAATATATTTGACCAAAAGTTATTGAGTCATTTACTCCTTCATTTAGAAATAAAATACTTAAAAGCACTAGTTATTAACAAATTTAAAAAATTAAAATATTTTACACCTTTCCAGAATCTTAACCTGAGCTTAAAGCTTGCCAATTTCAGATTTGAATTTTTTTTGGCACTGTTATTGATATGATAAGTTCCTACCAGCAAGTAACAAACAAAAAAATATAAATCAGGAATAGTTTGTTATTAAAAATATCAACTAAAATGAAATCTAATAATCATTAAAAATAAATCCTGTTATGCTATGGGAATATTTGTACTTAGCACCATATGTATATTGACCAGCTTTCAGGAACTAAAAAATACCTCTTAGTTTCAAAGCATTTGAAAAGTACATCAATCTTCCAGGCTTTATTTGCAAGCATTTTCCTAAGTGCTTGCCCATCAATCCAAGAGCTTCAGGGAAAGCACTTCTAATTCTGTCTGTGTGCCAAGTTCATGCAGAGTACAACTTACATGAACAAATTTCTTAAAATTTATGTACGATTCAACATACTGTGCTATCAATATTGAGATGCAGAGAATACTGTCTCAGAAAAAGCACTTTAATGGAAAACAAAAAAACTCCATGTACCTTCTAATCTATTGACACACATATGAAGGTAATTTAATTTCAAGAAGTTAGCTAGTTCTATTGGAACTAAACCTAGAACAAACAAGATACTAAAATTATAAATTTTTTGGTATGGTAAAATGAATTTCTTAAAAATTTGAAATCTAAATCATATTTTCATGCAGTGCATTAAAGAGTATATAAAAGACAATATTTCAAGGCAGTTAAAGCACTTTTATGAATTAACAGCTGCAAGACCAAAAGTTGAAGCAAAATTTAGTGTTAGGACTTAAGCAGATGTAGTTACACAAGTTTGAATAAAGCAACAGTTTTAAACTTTTTCAGTACAAAGACAAATGCATTGTAGTATGTTCTGTAGTAAATATTCATAATTAGTACTACATGAATAGTAGCAACAGTAGTAGTTCAGATGCTTGCATAATTGGACTTAATCTGTGTAGTTTCTTTTGTATTATGTTGTTTCCGCTCAGCGGCAGAAACAATATTTAATATTATATGTTTCCTGTTAGTCTCTTGTTGCTTTGTGCTCAAACTGTTAGTGGAGATTCCAACTTTTGTCCTTGCCTCATTTATACTTTTGCCTTGTTAGTTTTGGCTTTCTTTCACTGACATATTTGAATAACCAGTTCCTGACATCTAGAGCATTACACTTTTAAAAAAGTATATAATATCAAATAACAGTGAACTTCATAGATAAACCTTTTGTAGAACTATTTAAATAATAAAAAAAGTCATGCATTTGAAGATCTACATTTATTTCCCTTTCACATCATATCATATAAGTTCATTGAGAAATTAATTGTAAAAAATCTTGTACCTTATAATATTTATTTACACTGTTTTACTACGATTACAGAAGTAGTTAAGCTAGAAGTATACACAGTCATGATACATTCTTTTGAGTCATCTTAATCAAGATATTGATATTTGAATGAAATTATGTAATTTCAAATGTTCAGTGCAGTAATTAAACATTTTTTGATGTAGTCATGCATATAATATATTAGTAAATGTGTACACTGAGCATATGCGCTATGAGCTCTGTTGATATATCTTTTAAAAAATTTGGCTCTGCACTTTATAGGTAGAGATATAGACAATTCAATATCTGATTTACGGTACATGGATTTTTTTTGCATTTTTTAATGAAAATCTACTACTTTAGCTTATGCACCTGATTTGTTTGCCATATATAAAACTTTAAACTTATTACAAATATATATTTTTCAATATGTAGATTCACTCTACTACAGAATGCTAAAAGCAAGAAATCATACAATGAAGTATGTCAATGAACGGCAATCTATGTACAATGCAGTACTACAAAACACATGCATGTACTCCTTTTTGCAAATTGGAATTTTTCATTGTAGCGTTACTTAGTACTATTCTCTGCCTTTTCACAAGATAATTAATGTTACTACCATGGTAGATATAAGTTTTGGGCCTGAATATGTAGGATTCCTTTTGCATTACTCAAAGTTGTGCATTTTATTACCATTTAAAACATCACAGTATACTCTGGCAACTGCTATTGTTCACAAGTTTCTGTAGAAATGGCTTTGAATTTTGCTTCACAACTGCACTAGAAAACAACATATTCCAAATTCATAAGGAAGTACAACTAACCATGGATTGCTAATTAGATTCATTATCATTGCTAATGATAATAACATGAATAATTATCACAAAATATTTCTTTTTCATTCTTTATACAACTTGAAAAAATCATCAGTTTTCTCTGCAATAAAAAAGAATTTTTATGCTGCAGCAATGTGACATTAAAATTAAAACTAACAGATTTTTTCATAATAAATGTACAATTTTGACAAAATTTTAGATGTATTATTTGAATGAACCTAGATCTGACCAGACTTTTTTGCTCACTAACGCTGGTGGTCTCACAAGAAAAACTTTTAATGTGTTCTTGCAGGCACCAAATGAGCATATTTAATCTATCAAGTGTTTTGGGCACTTTATTTCGACACTCGTATGACATAGAAAATAAGGGTTCATAAAAATCACCAAAGCTTATTTAGACCCTATATACCAATTGCTTACGAGCTAATCTGCCTCTTTTATTACATATATATGCTTGTAAGTTTTGTACACATGCATATCTATATCGTTGTTTTAACTCATAATCACAAAGTAGCAACATCAACATTTCTTATTCTTGAAAACTAAATTACTGCTGGTTCATGATAGATGTGCACTAATCGTTCACAAAGTTGAATAGTTCTTTTAGCCCAGCCCTCTAGTTATTGATTTATTTGCTAATTGGCAAATTCAACGGAGTTGAGACCGATACTTATAGTATTCAAGATGAAGCATTGGTCGGTTCTATTATGGAAATAGGCTCAAACTACTATGTTTTTCACTAAACCTCTCCGAGGAAAAACATAATTGCTGGGAAGATAAGCTCAATTACTAGATAGTAAACATCGGATAAGATAAATTTGTTCTTTTTATCGGAAAATTATTTGAAGGCGGACTGGGTATGACATGACTGTTTTATTCATCATGTGAAAATAAGGTATAATGAAACTATTACACCCATAACATACTCTATTTTATCATGACAGTTATTAGTAAAACAACAAAAATTCTATAATATTATTGATGATCTGCAGCGTCGCGAGGGAGATGCCGGAAGTAGTCTTAGCGAAGCCAATATATATGTATAAAATAAACTAAGTCGTTGAAAAATATAGATTTGAATACACTTTGAACTAGGAATTCATTGATGCAAAATCGGGTATGCACTTAGGCGAATAAATGTAAAAAACAAAACTAAACCTAAAGAATAATGTTAGAAGTGATAATCTGATGATTTTAAGCTTTTGCCTGATCCCGCTTTGTAAATTCCACATGGAAAAACTTCTTCTTTCTGTATGCATATAATTCAAATATAAAGAGGCTAAAATTTAAAAAATGCGTTTATAGAATACATTTTCATTGTTCAATGATAAAACAAGAAAAAATGAATATAAATCTTAAATATCAATGCATGCATATTCATTTTGTACATAAGATCAAATTCGTTCCTGTAATAAACTCTAAAAAATATGTTCAGTACAGAGCTTAATTTTCACTCAAATAGAGGAAAAATTTATAAACGTAATAGAAATTTTTACCGAGAACAGTACATCAACATGAACTTATTTCAAAATTACTCTATTCCCTATTCTCCATTTTTATTGGTTTAAAATTTTCTATCTAAATTGAGTCGTTCTAAGGCTTCTATACTCGTTATATATATAAAGCGGATTGTAGGAACCCTCACAGAAGGTCTATTCGAATACTACTAATATCTTCTATTCGGGGAATATGATTTCAACCCTTTCTAATTCTCACAGTACAAGTGCAAAATATCACGTGCCTTTCTATAAATTTATTTGAAAAACTATTCCGAAAGATGGCTTTTCAACAAAAGTGACCTCATTATGAGATGAAAAGCCACGATGGTATATTATAATCCATTCAGAACTTCTTTTCCAAAAAAGGTTAATTATTTGACAAAAATATGAATATCTTGTCCAATGTTTTCTTATGAATCCTGAAATAACTTTCATATACCTTACAGAGAGGGCACCTCAGTTTGTCTGAATTTTCAGATTTTTTATCCGCTTGCTTTGTGAGGCAAGATTGACAAATAAGTATTGGAACAGGACATGCCGTGCAACGACGTTTTCCTTCATACTAAAAGAAAGCATAGATTTTTCAGAAATTATATCTTCAACTAAAAGCAAATATATTGAAAAGATATGAAATATTTTAAATTTACAGACTTAAAATTCGGATACAACAAATCTGCTTGTAATGACTTGTCACTCATAGCAAATTTATTATAACCTAAAAGTCATTTTGTACCAAGTTCAGCTTTAAATTTTCGGATGAAACGAATTGACGCGGTGGTCCCGCAACAAATTCGTCATGTCGAAAATTAACTATAGTATACTGTTTCATGCAAATTGACTTAAACAGTTATACATATGTAAAACAAACAAAAATCAAAGACTCTATAGAAAATGATACTGATTTCTATATCCATGCGTACACACGAGAAGATTCAAAGCTACATGAAAATATTCAATAAGTTTGTCAGATATATGCATCTGAGAAAATTGAGTCGTACATGCGGGAACCAATTCGAATGAAATATATGAAAACGCATATAAACGCTAACAAATTTATCTCGAATATAAATATTCTGACAAGATACCATTTTTTAATACTTTATTATATCTTTTTTCATGGATATAAAATTAAATTTAATAATACCATCGATTTCCTCTTTTATACAATTCTTACATAGTTAACTAGAAATATATATGCATAAACGTTACTCCTTGCTCAATACAATATTATCTCGAAATTCCAGCTTGGCATAAAATTGAAGCGATATTTCACTTATCTACTAGCAATGAAAAATATCAGGTCTTATATTTGAATATTAGCAATTAAACCATAGAAGAATAAAACAATTTTTCTCTTTGAAGTTCGGTTTTAATAATAAAACCTACCTTGTCCCATTTTTCTTCACAAATTGCGCACTCGCCAAGAACTTCCTAAAAATCACATATTAAAAATATTCATATAAGTATATATTTGCATACAACAAATTTTTGATTCTATAGAGGAAGAGATGATTCTTGGGCATGAGTACCTTAACTGAAAGAGATGAATCTGCATATAAAAATCATATGCACAGTGAATTGGACAGTTAATTTAAGAAATTGAACTGAACTGAACTGAACCTTATGTAAAAACTAAGTAATGATAAACACCAAACAAAACAGTTCAAAATCAATTGGATCTGAACGAAACCATTATATTTTTTAAATTGAATCATGACAAATCGATGTTTCATTGAGCCAAGCAGCCAAGTTTTTTAAATCAATTCAAAACAAGCAAGAACTGAATTGAGCTGAAATGAATAAGAAACTTGTAATGATAACAATTCCGAAGGAAACTTTGAGAAAAAACTTGATATCCAGCAGAATTCGTGATTCAAAGTAAGCTTCAAAAATTAAACTGAATTGGATAAGATTGATTTAAGTTTGAACTGAACCGTATAAATAACTCAATCAACTCAAATAGAAATAAACCGAACTAGGCATATGCACGCATACATATATATATATATTTACCTTGTTTTGTGTTTTAGGCTTTTCGTAAGCTTCAATCGCATTTCTCTTATCAAACGTAAAGTTTTTCCCTTTCCAATATCTAAAATAATGAGAACAATAAAAATGATAAGTACTTGGACTATCAAATAAAATGAATTAATGAATAACAAAGCACTGCTTTTTTAACAAAATTGTTCATATATATATATATATATATATACATGTGCAATTAACAAATGATTTTGAATTCTAGAGTACTAAATAAATTAAAATTTGGATGCAAGTATATTTTATATATATATTTTTAAATTAATAAATGAATAATAGAACTAATAAAATATGAAAAACTATGTCGCTATAAAAAAAGTTTACTTTATATATGATACATATAAATTTCTCACCCGCCATCAGGAAAAGTCTTCAGATAAGCTTCAATGCCACCTTGAAGCTGCGTTTAAGAATCAACAAGTAAAATCAATAAATTTGGAAAATATATGTTTCTATAGTTAAAGAATAATTATTCTTACTTTTCAACCAATCAAATCGAACGGAAAGAAAACGGTACATTGATAAAAATTTGATACATAAAAAATCAAGAAGAATAGGAGCGAAAAGCAAAGCAAATAATTTAAGCCAATCATATTGGTTCAAATCAAAGAGCATAAAAATAAATTTTTTTGAATAAATTATTTGATCGTTTGCTTTAAATATAATAAATCCTTACAAATGCACTACATGCAAATGTTATAAAATGAAATAATTATTTTATGGACAAAAATAATTATAATTTACTCTTTGCGTTTGACACATGTTTATGGGAAAAATGTTGATATATGCTTTAAGATCTCACTGTAGTGAAAAGTCGAATTCATTAGCAGAGTTAAATAATGCAAAATGAAAACTTTTCAAAAATAAAAAACCAACATAATAAACTTTTCAAAAATAAAAAACCAACAAAATAAACTTTTCAAAAATAAAAAGGACAAAATTGGTAGTTTTAACTGGTACATGATGGGAAATAAAATTTACCTGATATATGTTCTGGATACTTTGGCAACCAAAATCAATACATAAAGAAAATAATAGAAAAAAACTAAAATTAAATTTCCTCTATAAAACAGAATACAACCATTGTACATGTAATAAAACCCCATGTGTTGAATTAAAATTTTACATTATTAACCAATATTTTGTTTGAATATAACTCCTATGTGTTCTATCGAAACTGACTGAAATCTCATAATTTTTAGATATGAATCAATATTTTATTTAAATACTACACTCTTTGAATACTACTCATAGGTGCTATAATTTAATTTCGATCCTTGACCAGTATAGGAACAATAAATGCAACTGAATCTAACTGGAACTGAAAAGTGCTTACTTTTTCAGCAAACATTCTCACAGTTGGTGATCTCTCAATCATCAAAGGAAAACAAAAATATTGCGAGTGCACCTTTTGAAATGTTAAAAGCTTCAAAAAATTAAATCAATCTAATAAATCTTATACTATTTAAATAATCGCATGCTTTGGATACCCTGATGACCATATAACGAATCAATTTGGGATTCACTAAAAAAATGAATGAATTTTATATTTGTTCATCATGAATGAAACATACCATTATTTGATTTGCATTCTTTTATGGCAAGCTTGTAATCATAACCACAAATATTTGAAAGAAATCTTGAATGTTATGATACGTAAAAAATTAAGTTTATTTTGCTTGACCAACAGTAGCTATCCGATATAACCACATAATTTCCATTTATTTTTTTCACGAAACTCATAAATCGCTTTTAGTTCAAGAGCAAAAATCAATCGAATATTTTGATTTAAATATTTAAAATTACGTATTTCTATGAAAAGACTTGTTTTTTAAAAAAATAAATTAATTGAAAAATAAGGAAAATATTCAAAAAGAAAAATTTCATCAGGATTTAACAATATTACATTATAAAGCATTCCTCCATATTGCCATATAAGACTCTTCCAAATTATCATGAGAAAGGGGTTATACCTAAACCCTTTCATTCAAAATCAAAAGTATATATTAATTAATATTCAATACAGGAGATATGAAGGCATCAGCAATTCACTAGTCCCACAAGAGTCCTCTGTTCCATTTGGAAAATTTTGTATACCAATATTTTTGGGCGTTTAATTGTATCATATACATTTGGAAGTTTTCGTAGATTTTTATAAATTTCCAGTTAGAGAGATAAAGTGTCATTTTTGAATAAAGCCCTCTGTTGTAAACAGTTCAATGCCCATTACTCGTTGATCATGGTGATATTACCTGGTTTCAAACAAAAAGTAATATGTATATATGAAATATGAAAAAACAAATGACTCAACTTCAATTTCATTGAAATTGCACAATTGAAGGCTAATTAAGAATCCTATGTCAAAATATCTACTAGTAATTAATAAACGTATCTACAAAATGAATGGTCAGTCTACATTTTATGAGTATGCCAGTTTTGTATATTTCAGCTATTCAGAATGAGAACTTTTACACTGATGTTCTTGAACTACTTGATGATGGTAGTATCATTTGTTTTGGAAAAGTTAAAGAGTAAATGGCTCATGTTCAGGTAGCAGATTCTTTCGGATAGTGACGACGAAATTGTTGAATTTTCCACTAGAATGAAATTTTAATTTCACTAAGTTTCAATTCAAATAGCTAGATGAAAATGATTCCATTCCCATCTTCGTAAAAATCCTTACCAGTTGTATTGGTTGGTAATTGAAGATTGTCAGTTAGAAATCAGTATAAAGATTTATATTTTACGCGTAGAGTGCTAGTGTACCAACAATAGCTTCATGTACCTATCTCCATACTCGTGCTTTAGTAGTGCAGAAGCTCGCTCGCAGCGAATACCTTTGCAAATGAATTAATAATATCCATAAAAAAACATTTAAAAGAACACACTACAGTTGAACTTTTTATAATATTGACCCTTCACGAGCGGTAAAGAAGCTACGGTTGAAGTTACACCGAATATTACCCTTAGGGGTTGTTTTATTTGAATATTACCTCTATATGATTTTGAATATTATTTTTTTAATCTGCTACAACCAAACGGATGCAAAATGTAGTTATTATGCTTTATATAATGTCCGAGTGGTATAAACGAATTTTATTTTCCGTCCAAGGTGCATTCGAAGAGTACCTTCACCACTTTTATTAAAGGGTAGTTCCCTGATAACACTCATGAGCTGTATTCGAAAAAACATAGTCCCTAGGCTTTATATTCGAGGGAAGTCGATTGTCCTCCATAAAAACTTGCATCTATTTTCACTTCAGATTACTCATTTGTGAGTTCAAAATAAGTTTGTAATCTTGAAAAAAAGCCAAAAACTGAATGACTATGGTCAAGTTAAGTTACGACAAAAATATTTCATTCTTATCATTGGCATAGGACTAAAAAAATGAAATTATTCTTTTTTAATAAAAAAAACTATTTTTCAACTGAATTTCAGTCATTCCGATTGGTTTGTATCGGAGACTCTAATAAATAGCAAGCCACTAAATGCCAATATATATATTCGAAAAATATTTTAAAAGTTGCAATACAGGGCTGTGTCCTTTCACAAGGCAAACGCTAGATGTGAAAAGTCACAGTTCGCCACAAACTAAAAAATAGAATTTTAAGCAACATAAAAAGAATAATGATAACCAATGGAAATATTGTACCTTTTCAAATCCTACAGAAATGTAGTAAATTTTAGATATGATAAAAAAGTTGTACTGTGTCCAATCAGCTTCAGATTTTCGCATATAACGAGTTAATTCAGTGGTCACGAAAATTCGTCATAATCAATGTAGTTTGAAATGTTAAATGCCAACTCCACTTTTAAAACAAATACAGTTTTTCTGAAATAAGTAATAAATTCGGTGGTCTAATGTTTTATTATTATGGCATATTTAGTAGTAAACAAACTTATATGATGTTTTTCATGGACTAAAAAAGGATTTCCACGATTTTAAAGTAGATTCCCTATTTTTGTATGTTTCTTACAAAAATGAAGTTAGCACTGTAAACTTTGGATATATTGAAGTAGACTTTTAATAATATTCAATTATAATAACTGATCATTGATTCATATTGCGTTCAAGTTCAGTTTCAGATTTCATACATGTCAAATTTCGGATATAATAAATAAATTTGTTATATCCGAAGAATTCCCCAATGAAGTGTACTGTAGTATAAAATATGGATGCTTAGCTTACCACCAGTACAGTACATCATGACATTTTTTCCTTTCAGCTTTGCCTTCGTTTCTTCTGATGATAACCAATTAGGAAAATCAGTAGAAACTCTCATTGCTGGGTCAATAAGCTATACCAAATTGAAAGAATCATTAAAAGTCATGCACGAAAAGACGCATCACAAAAAGAAGCACATACGCAAATGTACACATTATCATTACGTTATTGCAATTTGAATAAAATTGCCACTCGTAGCATGCAAAACTACAGTTGGTGACATTACTAATTATCAAACAAAATACAAAAATGGTCAATATTGGATTGAAACACTTTACAACATTTAAACATGATTACCTTGGGATTTTTGCCTACTTCAGAAGTTTTAATTACAAAATAAAGATTCTGTACGAATGTAAACAGAAAAAACACTAGAAATCCGAAACGTTGAGTTATGTAAAAAAATATCATAAATAATATACATAGTAAACTTCAGATATAGCAAATTAGCTTTTAATGACTTTTCACTTATAATCAATAAACAGAAAATACATACTGTACCAAGTTCGGATACAATGAATTTCAGATACAATCAATCAATCAATTCTGTTGTCCCGACAGATTTTTTACATTCGAAGTTTGATGCAGTTCTATTCATATGTACAGTAATCTGAATAGGCATCCAAAAATTTCTAAAAAATAGCCTTTAACTTTCCTAAAACTACTTACGAAAAAACCTAAGATATAGCAAATTCGTTTCCAAGGATTTTTATTTATTACGTGTAAGCGAAAACGTCAATTTGTGCCGAGTTCAGCTTCATATTTTCGTAAATAGCGAATTTCGAATATGTCAAATTGTTTCGGTGGTCCCAACAGTTTCGTTAAATCCAAAGCAATTTATAGTATCAGCTTCTTACTCATAAAATTCGAATAACATAAGTTTGTTAGGATTTTGAGCCATTAGACTTATTCACTCCCCCCCCCCCCCCCCCCCCCCCCCCCCCCCCCCCCCCCCCCCCCCCCCCCCC
>JAULBW010039907.1:0-22769 GCA_032358265.1 Vaucheria bursata | reverse complement strand
TTATTTACATGCACTGTGATGAACTTCAAATACAGCAAATTTGCAATTTAAAAAAAGTCAACTAAAACAAATAAATAAAAAGTCAGATCGTGTCCAGCTCCAATTTTTGGATACAACGAATTTTGGACATGCGAATTAAGGCTGTGGTCTAGACAGATTGGTTATATTTGAAGTTTACTGCATGTGCTAAATTTCAATTTGTGAACTTGACACATATGATTGAAGTACAATTACTGGTGATATTATTGATATCTTACCTGTGCTTTTGGCGGTACGAAATGGCCAATATCCGATTCATAAGCATTACGTACATCAATCACAACAGTATTTGCTTCCTACATAAAAATTAATATAAGACTATTTTGAACAATCTCGCATCTTCCAAAATTGCCAAAGTAGACAACTGATATTTCATGAACCGATACCATCAGGGCGCACCAAAAATGATCAGTTCGTTTAATACATCGAATTAGAGATATCAATTTACACCAGCATAGGAAGGTCGGTGGAGTGGTAAGCTATCAAATAATAGATAGTCTTTTTTAGTGGATTATTTTTTTTCTGGAATATCAACTGTAACTTTTAACAAAAGTGTTCACTTCTTGATAAAAAATGTAAAAATAAATTTAAGTTGATTTTAAATAATTACCATCGAACAATTCAACCAGTAAATATATTGTAAGAAATATTTACGTTTCAAACATTTCACCATAAATACAATAATAAAACTTTTATATAATACCTTTGAAAATGAAATAAAGCTAGTTTTTTAACTGATGAATAATAAATATTTATAGCCAAATGATTTGGGTTCAAAAATCACTGTAATAAAGCATCCTGTTAAATAAACGAAAAAAATTTAAAATAATAGTACTGTACTTTATATGCAAAACACACCTGCATTTTTAAGTGATACTCTTCTGCAGATAAATGTACCCCTCCTTTTGACAAAGCAGGGGCCGATTCGGGACCAATTCCATAGTGAACCAACTCCGTGACAGGAAAAACATTCAAATCTTTAAAGGACTTCAAAATTTAAAAAAAAGTTCATTTACATGTAGCAATAATATACATGTGAATCATATAACACTTTAGGCAAAATATTCAAAAAGAACCAGAAACCTAGCCTGTTCTTTAAATTTTGATGCAACTCTATGATACCAACCTGAATTATCTTTGATTTCACATACAGGTCAATTTGACAGTTCACTTCCTTATCCGCATAGAAAGTATCAATGTTTAACATTTAACCAATGTAGTCGACTCAGTAGGCTGAAACTGTATGAAACGAGAAATATCCATTACACTATCTGCCATCAACTGCCAGCTTAATTTTTCAACCTCCCCCCAAATAAATAGCTTTTTCAGCTGAGTTCGCATACCAAAAGTTTCTCCACTCCCCAAAAAACTACTTTTTTATTCCAATAACTTTTTTGCAGAAAATTTTTTTCGTTTTCGGATAAAGCGAATTGTAAATATGACAAATTGACTTGGTGGTCCTGACAGATTTGTTATATCCGAAGATTCCTGTAGTTGGCTCTAGAATTCAATCAGTTAGGGAAAAAAATGTATTTTTTGCAATGCAATCTTAGATATACATAGACAAAACTGTATCCTCAGAGTATTCAACATACAGTGAACCTCTCAGGTTGGACACCCCAAAACTCCATGTACCTTAGTAGGCTGAAGAACTGAAAATAATTCGCAGTTTCTGCATTTGATTTACCTTTCATACACGGACATCTTGCTATATTAGACACTGGACACTAAATTTGTGACTGCAAAAAATATTGTTGGCAAAAAGCCTTGAAAAATGGACAATAAAGTACTCTTTCTTTCATTTACCAAGTTGAGCAGAAGAACTGCTGGAATAAAATGGAACAAATTTGAATTCTAAAGTTTTTCTACAATAATACTCAAAAGATATTCTGTGAGCAGCAGTGTCAGGAGATATTTTTCCAGTAATAAATTTTTTGGTATTTTAAAAATTGCTTTTCTTCCTAGTATATCTGGACTCCTCCTTAACATGTACATTTGAGAAGTTGATGATGAGTTGTCCGAATTAAGAGGTTTCACTGTATACCCTTTTCTTGAGCACTCTCGAATTTGCTACAATTTTGCACATACGAGATACAGAAAGGTCAAAAATCATCAAGTTGATGTAGGCAAGCCCAACATTGTTTGAATTATATTGGTATTTTTTGCACCTCAAAAAGGCCAATAAAAAGCCTACTTCACAGTGCATATACTCATAAATACGTAATTTTGAACAAAAAAAATATCGCTAAATTTGTAATTTAATTTAAACATGCCCAGATAAATGTACGTGTTCGACTAACCTGATCCATAGGGAGTCTATCAATATACTTGAAGTCTGTATTTTTGAAAGCAGCTGGGTCGAATTCCCTATATGACAGAAACAATGAATAAAATTGAAAATCGAGTTTAAAGAAGTAATGCTGGGATCTTTTACCGAATACAACCCCTCGGGGTTATATTCGAAATATCTGATATTTTAAGAAATTCATCATTAGGTTTGAATATTGCACTCCAGCATATGTTGTGATGACATTACTTTAAAATGAAACAAACAAGGTAACACTCATATCTGTATCTCTTAAATTTCACACTTGAAGTTATAAAAATCACTTGAAATTGTATTTTTTGTGTCGGAAGTTACATTATATTGATATAACCCTATTCAGTTAAGTACATATTAGTAGTATGCACTAAATTTTCATACGTCTAATATAATTTCGAGCAAAGATAATGGAAAATACGAAAATAGACATTTTTTAAAAACTCTTTCAAGGTAGGTTCATTTGTTACTAAAGATATTGCTAGCTAAGTTTAGTTAAATATTAGTTTATATTCATGCAGATTTGAGTAGTATACTATCTAGTATACTAGCCTTTATTTGAACGAGCAGTTACAGAATAGTTTTCTAGAACAATTCTACGTTAATAAATAATTGTGGCCTTTAGTTCATACAGTCGCTCTGTCTTTCTCATCTTTTCTCCCTGCTGTCTCTCGGTCGTTTTGCACCATTACGCACTGATTCTAATATTTTAGTCAATTTATCTATCAATACTATTTTCATACTATAACTTCTCCACAAATAGTCATTCAGCACGAAAAACTAATCGCTGCACTGCGTGAATGAATATATAACCTACGCCGTTCCCAACAATACATCTTAAACAAAAGGTCATAATTATAGAGAAAGACACAAAACTATTCCTTCTATTATAAAAATACGCGCAAATTTAAAATTACTTTTCAGTCCAGGCTGAATTTTCAGGGTCAAGATAGAAAAGCTGGTCGAATACTGTAGCATGCAACAGATATTCTTCTCTATTATACATTTCTTTAATATTCAATGATTAGTTCTATACGGATAACAAACTGAACTGCCAAGATGACCTGTCCATGAGACGAGTGATTTGGATACTCCAAGCTGAAATCTTCAAGTTGTACTGTATATATAAATTCTGAAATTTTATGCATATATTTTTTGTTCTGCCATTACTTCCTAATTATAAGCAGTGAAATATCCTCATTCACAAATATTTTAAGCATCTTCCAACGTAACCATCCACATAAATCGATTTCAAGCTGCCACACCATTAGTACCCCTCAAAACCTTAGACTTCACTTTTTTAATTGAGTTTAGTTCATATTCAGTTTATTTCATATTTCTTATTTAACCACAAACATATTATTGTTAGTCCGGAGTGCATGCAAACTGCATCATTGGATGGCTGTTATCTCTATGTTACTGTTACTGAAAGGTTACGATATATTTATTTGCAGCTTATTTACTTTGACCCCAGAATTTGGTCCCCTATGAAAAGTCGCAATAAATTTTGCACGTTTTATTGGAAACAATAGTTTTTCGTGCATATTTCCAAAACTGTGACCTTTCGTTTGAGATATGATTCTGGGGACAGCATATGCATCTAATAATTTACTCCCAAAATTAAAAAAAAATACTTAAATAATATTCTAAATTTACCTCAAAGAAGCTGAAAACTTGCGTACACCCCAATATGTCCCTGATACAGTGGCATTAAATCCTTCCTTTGCAATCCTTAATCGTCCACCAAGATTAAGTTTGCAACCCTGCATATAGCAAAACACTGAAACAATAACTAGTTCAACTTTCAAAAGGTACTTACTCAAAAGAACAATTTTGTAGAATGATATTTTTTTATTTTCGAAAAAGGTGTTCTAATAAACAATTGAAACAACTCCTTATGCAGTAGTAATTAAGCCATAGCAAATCATACTCTAATTATTAGTATGCATATATATATATATATATATATATATATATATTTGAGCATATTTGTTCGTTTCGTATACATATTTGAGCAATCAGTATGCATGCACAGATATGCATTTTCATTTGAATGTATGCATCAACAGCATGAATGTTTGAACAACGAATGCAGCAGTGCATATGTTATTTCCATATGTATAATTGTATTAGCATGCGCGTTCATTTCAGAATGTATGCTAATATCATCAGTATGTCTTTCTCCATCAATGCACAAGTTTGTTTCCATATGCTTGTTTTTACTATAGAGTGCACATTATTATATTTATATATTTGTATCATCAGTTTGTATGTATGAAGTATCCAAATTAGTTTCTGTATTATATGCATATATTTGCATCATGGAAGTGTGTGCAAAGAAGTAGTATCCCAAATTGAATATGTACAGATACGATTGTTACCATGTTAATTGAATGCCGAATCGCTGCATGCTGCTGCAGCAAAGTCCATAATGGCTCAACATACGTATAGAAAAGTAGTATACTTATCTTGACTTCCTGCATATACAAAAAAAAACAATATTTTTCAAAAATGTACAACTGACAGTAAAAGTTTCAAGTAGTCCTTCACACAAATCAAATGCCATCGTAATGTGACATGTTCGTTCATTATTCCTTTGCCCTCAAAGGTCTTTGCATACTTTATTGTCCTATATTTGCTGTATATTTACAAAAAAATTACTCAGTCCGCAGATGAAAGGTTCAAATATTCTTTTAAACGACTCAAAAACTTTTGTAACTTACTTGTGGATTATTCCTTTGTGAGTTCAAAGGTCTTTGATATACTCCTTCACCCATATTGTAATAAAATTCTATATGGCAGTAAACTTCAGATTTAACGAATTTGTTGGGATAAATTTGTACTATCCAAAATTTTTATATCCGAAAATCTGAAGCTAAACTTGGAAATAAAATTACTTTCGTTTATTTGTTACTTATTGTATTGCAATCCTCATAGTTGTATCATAGCAGAGCAATAAAAAAATAATCAATAAGAAAAGGTCAATATTTTACGTTGGCCAATAGAATCATATCTTTTATGGAATTTCAAATTGATCAATTGCAATATCTATGGAAACCTATACTGCATGACATTTTATGGGTTTAAAATAAAATGAATTCAAATTTACGTCTATCAACATTAAAAGAAATTTTAGCAGAAAAAAAAGTTTTGCGGCTGCGCATGTAATGCAAAAAATACAGCAATATGAAAACTGATGATGCTGATATGAGGAATACAGAAATCATCGCGAAATCTTGGGTCTAGTTCAAATTCATGGGTTGGCGTGTACATTACTCTCATAAATTTTCTGCACAGGAAAAATTGTAATTTTTGCTGTGCAGAAAATGTTAATGAAGAGAAATTAGGCAATTGTATTGCTGAAGTCGATTTCATGCCCGCACCCCCCAATGTTATGCTCCTAAGAGTCACAATCAAGAAAAAAAGCTTTTAAGGAGCTTGAAGCTGAAATTTTAAAGTAAAAGAGCAGAAGAAAATTGATTCCAAGACGATATCTGTTCGCTACATTTTTGGAAGATTCTTTGTAATTTTTGGGAGAGAATTCGAATTTTGGTCATTTTTCAATTTGGCATTAATACATTTTTTCGAAGAAAACTTTTCTGGACTGTTTCTTAATCCTAGTTCTTGAGTATACATGAATATCTGGCATCTAAACTAGGCGCTTTGACTAATTTACCTTATTATACATTGCTCCTGTCACTTTTTTTGCATTGGGAAACCACTTTCCAAAAGGCTGCACTGTACGGTTTAGCTTTCCCGAAAATCCAGTAATCTCAAGCTACCATAAATTTATAAATACATGTACGTAGTTTAAAAAGTATCACTAAAGACGACAGGCAAGCAAACACCAAAAGTTTGAAAATCAAAATTTGAAAGCAATTTTTTAGTATTATCTAGTTTTCATTAAATTTTAAGCAATTGCTCTAAATATAACCCCGCACAATTTCAACTGTAGTCAAAGATGTTAATCAAACGCTTGATGCATATACACATTTACCGATACATGTACTGACAGGTCACAGTACAATTCAAGTTATGGATAGTAACAGTTCAAATCAAAGCTAAAATAGGTTGAAAATAACTTTTAACGTTACTTGAAACATCATCATACATGACACGTAATTTTGATGCAAATTTTCTAAGACAAAAAATCATTTGGTAGTTCAATTTACGTATTCCAACTAACAGCTAGCTTTAAATCTACTGAAGTTATTAGCCGCAGAAAAGAAAGCATTTGAAGCCACAAAAAAATATTTCTTCCATTTTTCAAAACCTTTAGAGCATATTTGAGTAAAATAATAGACCGTACAAAAGTGAAAAAAACATTGCGATAAGCTGACATTGCTGTTATATTTGAATGAAGATGGCAATTGATACTCACCTACCAATGATGCATAGAACAAAGTCACATACGTACCTCTGATGGTGCATTATCATCAATATGATTAGCCTCCTCTGAATTTTTCATTTTACTTATAGTTACTTCTTTTGTACATTTATCCATCCATCCAACTTCAACCAAATCACCTTTATCGCTTCGTATCCCATCATAAATCTGTTCCAAAGAGTAAAAATAGGAAGAAAAATCATCAAAAAAGAAATGTAGCACAATTTATTAATTTTGAGATAGCTCTAATGATGCATCGACCTATTAACTTATCAATCAATAAACCTAACTACCTACCTACCTACCTCCCTATCTACCTATGCATCTATCTATCTCTACATTGGAGTTTGGCAGAGAAAAACTATTTTTACGCAAACAAAAATATAATAATGATATTATCTAATGAAAAAATGTCCAGCAGCAAGTGTCTTTTACAATCCCCCCCCTCTCCCCACTCCTAAGAAAATCTAGCAATGTACATCCTTTACTTAGCAATGTCTCAGTAAAATTTAATATAGATATCATTTGTAGTGGACTCTGGATGTAATGAATTTGCTTTTGGGAAATTTCCACTTATAGCGAATAAGCAAAAAAGTCAAACTGTACCAAGTTGAGCTTCAGATTTTTGGGTACGACAAATTAATTGGGTGCCTCTTATAGGTTGCTGCAATTAGAATCATCCCACAAGTGCCAAAATCAGAAGGATCATGTTTAAATCAAATCTTCATTTCAATCATTTAACTCATCATGCAATAATTCAATTGATTTTGAAATGCAGTTGATATCATATAAATCGATGGTCTGCTTAATGATATATTCTTTTGTTTGATAACTTACCACTCCACAGATCTCCAATTGGTGGTTCATATTGACACCTCTAAGGATTACAATATATATATTTGATTAACTGATTGTTTTGGGTGTAACTGATAGCACCAATTGATGAAATATAAAATGTATCGTATACATATATATGATACATGACACATTTAAAAACTATAATTACTGATGTTTGCATCTACTATACTCTTTTTCCATAGTCAATCGATATATAAAAATATTCTACTTCATAGGAGTAATTTTTGAAATTACTCGTTTCTGAATCGAATTGAGCATTTATTTTCATTCATTAATGTGAGATTAGTTCGTCGATGATCAACTTTATTTTACATCTTTAACGAAAATTTCACTGCTTAAATTTCTTACCTTACCAGAAAGTCGATCAAGCAGATATATGCACCCTTCGTGAACGATCCCTAATGTGCAGCAGAAAAATTCAAGTTGAATGATATGACATAAAGCGATAGTTTCGACTTAATTTGATAGTAATCATTTAGTATATATATTTAGGGAGTGAATTCTATATTAGATAGTTTGTATATGATAGTACATACAGAAATGTTGAAAGTATAAGCTGAATTCGATAGTATATATTGAAATATACTTATAGGGAATGAATTCTATATCAGCAGATAGGAAACTCATTTTAATCCAAGATATGTAATATGTTAAAGTTTTTTATCCTTATGCCTAAACACGAACAGGGTGCCTTAACGCGACTAGACCGATATGCCAGATGATAATCCAGGTACAATTCAAATTCTGCTAACAGTTTAGAATTTAAGAACTGTTGGCAGTTTACAGTTCATGCAAAATTTACGCTATTAGATGTCATTTGAAAAAGTGCTCATTTTTGGTACAATCTTTGCAATAATTCCTATTATTGAGTTGTGACTTTTAGAGTAGAAATTCAGCAATTCAGTTCAATAAATCATTATAACACTTCAAATACTTTTCTTGTGCATATCATTAGTTATACATAGCGAGTATCGAATTCTTTAAACCACGTCTGTACAAATTTACTGTTGCATGTACCCTTGTACATATCTATACCCCTCCCCAAAACCTAAGCCCTAAGCCGTGAGCATATTCAAATAGTTCTCTCTGCGAGTTCTATTTGAATTTAATGATAACCCTTTTTATAATACCAAAATAGTGCCAGAGAGTAATAAAAAAATTTATTTTCAACAAGATTTGTATTAGGATAGAGTAATATTTGAATATATCGGTCAACTTCAAAAATTGAACTTTTCAAGGCAATTCAAACATAATGACTGGGCGTTATGTTCGGGGGAAGATGATAGTGGTCAGTCTTTTTCAATATAAGCGTATATTATTTCATATTGAATGAACAAAACTACACCATAATCACGTAAAAAAAAGATGAAAAATGAGCTTCCGGAGTTATAGAATTCATGAAAATTGAACTGTAAGTTGTATATATATGTATATCTATATGCATATTATGTAAAAGTATATTACCTTCAAATTCATCCTCTACATTTTTTTCGCCAATAATTTTTTCAAGCTTTTGCCTTTTTTTCGAAACTTTCGCAAAATCTCTTTTTAGCTCAGCTTTTGCTATCGAAGCTTGAAGAATTGCAATTCTTTCGCCGTCGGTTGATTCCATATCCTCTAGATTTAACTCAAACTCTGAAGTTTTTTTTTGTGAAGATTTTTTAAGTTTGAGGTTTGTACCTGCATCATTGAAAAATTTTGAGAACCAGTGCTCATGAGAAAGGATAGTAATGAAGCTCTCAAAATTGTACAAAAAAAGCTCAAGAAAAATACATTTTAAACTATACTAAAAAAGCCCTAAACGCTCATTTATCTACTTACCCAACAGTAAGTTTTTATAATTCGTAATTATCACAAAATAATAACTCAAGAAAGCTAAAAAAATTTCGAAAAATTTAAAATTATAAAATTTAGTGCTTCATTATTTTAAGATTCATTGAAGAATTGTTTTCTCAATGGCCAATTGTTAATGCTTACAATAGACTACAAAAAAAGGAGGATTTAAGAAATAAAATTTGAACAGACGAAAAAATTGGAACTTTTCAGCTCATAATGAGTTCTTTTTCGTGGAAAGTTCAAATTTAAGGATAATTTTGGAAAGGTAAAAAAACGGATTAAAATGACTTAAGTGGCTTATACTCTATATCATTTTTTTAATACAGAAAAAAGTCTCTTTTAATGAACTCAAAAGCTGATAGAAGATTATAAAAATAGTTGAAAATATTCAGCTTCAGTAATCGAATCGTCAAATTTATTCTAGTTTGGAGATTCAAATGAATCACAAGAAGAACTTTGGCAGATGAATTAAATTGATCTATATTATTGTTTAGAAAAAAAATTAAGATACGATTAACTGAAAGGTAGAAGAATTAGAACGATATTAATATGAAGTCTATGCTTATATTTCTGTATTTGTAGCATTTTGCTTGAAATTCTTTGTATTTTCATCAAATGCATTATTTGTATGAAAATTCAACTTATAGTATAAATAATTTTTTAATTTTTTAAGCAAGAATAGTATGCAATTAAAGAAGTAGTTGCATTCGGCTACACGGTTTACGTTGTACGAACTTTTTCGAGGCAATCTAAGTAACTTTTCACGAAAAACTATCTTCGATAAAATTAATACTAAATGAAAAAGCGACGAGAGAAATTCATTAACTCGATTTAATCGATTTTCTTTCATTTTACATGGATACATGAACAATTAGTGTAAAAATTAGTAATAAACTCTTAGAAATAATGGATGCATGGTATTAAATATATTTATTGATTCAGTGGACTCTACCTTTTATTTCACCATCATCGTCAAGTGTTTTATGGGTTCCTGAAATTTTATGCTTGAAACAAGAATTTTGCCCATTATCCTTTTTCGTATTATCCAATGCAACACCTGAGCATATCTTCCTTTTTCGCCTGCCCATATTTTTCAACACAACCGAAAAATTTATTACAGTACACACTTGTGGATCATATCAGTGGGTAGTTGATTCTAGCATTAATAATACTCGAAAGAAAATACATTTTTTCAAAAATTTATAATTGAAAGCTCGTTCCTACATTTTTGGTGGCATGAATCAATGCATATGACATCATGAAAATATGCACCGAAAAACTATTCTTTTCAAAGAAATGAAGGCAAAATTTAATTTGATCCTTTTGTCTGGAACCGATTTTATCGTCAAAATATATAGAAACACTTGTTTTGTTCTCAAAAATTTTACTTTTCTTAATTTTTATCAACACATAATTTCTATTATCCTATCAATAACCTTATCAATGACTTTTTACTTTGTGGTATTGTAATGTCATACTCATTAAAGTTACTGAATCAATGGTGATTTGGTCGAAGGAACCCACTTCAATATTACAAGAGCATCTTTACTTTGGAAAATATGATGAATACACTAATGGATTGAATTCATGACTTGGAGTGTTCCAGGGATGGTTTGCTCTGCTATGGAAAATCATTAAAAAATTAGCACAGCAAAGACATAAGAAAGCACAACAATATATCAATTATCTGAGAGTGAATCAAATATCACAAGGTCATCTAGCTTATTTAAACTCTACAAATTATCCTCCTCTTCAACTTGCAGTGCCTCTTCAGTACAATTTAGCTTCAACACATTTGGCAATTCTAAGCAACTAGAATCATTGTCTGTAACACTTTCTAGTGGCTGCTAAATCAGCTCAGTGAGCAAGAGTTTAATGGGTAATGGCAGTTGCACTACTACATTAATCCCTTATTTTGGGGAAATAATAGCAATGCCTTTATTCACATTTGCCAGTATAACTTGCAACCTTAATATTGTTCTGTGTTATTGCTTGATGGCTAGATACCTGAACTGTATATTAATGCTAACAAAATGTTTTCTAATGTATCAAATTTGAGCTCATCAAAAAGAGCAGACCAAATTTTTATTTCTTTTCAAAGAAAAGAAAAACTAATGGAATTGATTTAGCTATGAAGAAAAAGATTTTTATCTCATCATAATAGATCAAGCTGCATTGTTTCTGAGATGATAGTGTTGGGATCAAAGAAGAAAGATATAATAATATAATATACTAGTATATGCCTTTATGTAGACAATGAGACCCAGTAGATGGGATAAATTCTAATTTGTAACAGAAAGCAAACAAGCAATAAAGCAAAAAAGGTTTAATAATAATACAATAGTTTACTAAACTTTAGAAGAGTGAACAAAAACATAAGATTAAACTGATAAACATGTTCCCGCTAGCTCCTGTGGTATACCATTTGAAGTATTCTTGATATTGGCTCTCCAGTGAATCTTGCTAAATCTTTAACTTTATGAGTAAACCCATAATTTTTCATTGACAGACTTGCAATTACTCTAGAATCAATTGAAGCATCCCTTGAAATTAATTTTGGCAGAAGTAAAGCAGAGTAATTAAAGGATAGACCAAAATAAAGCAGTGTTATAGGATTGATGGCAATTGCAGAACAATATCCAACTAGCTGAAAGCAGAGTTTGAAGTACTGCATCAGAAAGTAAAGTGTAGTCTGAGAATCTGACCATTATTGAGGAACTATTATGACAGGAACATGCGTAGGTGGAAAGAAGTGAAGTTTTCACAGAACCATAAGGAATATGACACGTGGCATCATGTGAGGGTGTAAAACAAATGAACCCATTGAAGGATTGTAATGAAGATGTTGACATAAAGGATTGGTATAAAGGTGCAATTAGGATAATAGGTGTAATGTGGTAAAAGAGGCAAAAGGTGAGAAAAAAACAGGCAAACATGGTTGAGCAGTTATGCCGTAATAATTTATAGAAATAGCAGGACCAGCAAATATCCAGATACTTTCAACATTATAAAGAAATGTTCAAGATTTTATAAACACAGGCAGATAATGTAATTTCCAGGTTTTATTAGCTATGAAAAGAAAGTCTACGCTGATTCAATCTATGCCTTTGCATTCTTTAGTCAGATTACTTATCCAACTTTTCTGAAGCTCCAATTTTTAATGGAATTTATGAAAAAAATCCAATTTTTTTTCTAAAATGTTGGAGAGTAAGTTTCATTTGGCTTGCCACATCTGTAACTACCGATTATACTTGTAGGTCTTAAAACACAGAAAAAATTTTGCATGGCTAAATTGAAAGATCTTGACCATTTGTAAAAAAAAGCTAAAGAATGTGAATGGTCAAAATCTTCCTGCATCTAATTTGGAACACTAAAAAATGCTTCTTAATTGTTGGTACTGTTAATTTGAAGCTGTTTACCGTTGATTAAGTATCTATTCATGAAGAGTTGCAGCAAGTAAATTGTGTTAATTTTCAAAGTTTAGAGATTGTTATGAGTCATTCTATTTACTTTTTAGAGCATTGATTATATTAATTTAAGTCAAAATATCTCCTTTTGTGTTCCATGTGTAGTGCAAAACTTAAGAGATTTTACTTAAAAGTGCACGTTGCCATGAAAACACCATGCAATGATGAAATGATAGGAAAAGAATGTACAATAAATAGAAACTAGGAAAAGTATAATGCAATCATATTAATAAAATTGAAATGAAAGAAAGAATTGAAACTATTCTAACAATAGTTCAGTGTCGCGCCAGAAGGACCAGCGGAACAATGCGTATCGCAGTGGCTGTTGAGAGTGATTCGATAGATGAAATGTTAAAGTTTCCATGCAAGCTGCACGGAAGTTACCTTAAGGGCTGCATAAAATCTTTATAAATAAATAATTTGTATTACAAATTTGTTAAAATGTCGTTACGTCGAAAGTGAACTAAAGTCTCTGCTGTAATGTAGGTGAAGCCAATTTCATTCAATCCTAATTAAGCTTTATATAGTTTTTAAAAAGAACAAGAAAAAAGTCTGAGTCCAAAGCAACAAAATTTTAGTATCCAACAGAAAAAAGTTCCTTAAAATATACATGTACCACTGAAGAATGTCAACAGTTCCTGCACCTTTCACCATAAGCGGAGTACACAAATGCATGAACAATAAAATTGAATGAATCATAATAAAAAGAGCCATCGATGGGTCATCAAAAGATCTTAATGACATCACGTATTATTTGTCTTATTATCATATTTCAATTCATCTGCTTATCTGTTCGAAAATTCATACAAATCGATTATAGCAACATGCTTAAATTACGATTCATGTTCCTTCATTAGCAGACTGTTCCTAACCTTATAACTATATTTCTCATCTTCAGATTTGCATCATCCTCTTCAACAAGTTAAGAGTCAGTTAAGCTTTGACATATTTTATTTCAAAGCATTAACTTTGTAAAAATAGAAGCCACACAGCAAAACAAAGTATGAAAAATATATCAACAAAGAGTTTCCTCAAGTAAAAATTAAAGTCCCCCGCCAGGGGGTGGGTTTTGTGGGGTAGCCATAGTATTCCAGGGAAGTAATGATCGCCAGAGTAGCTCCATTAGGGGGGAATTAGGGTCAAGAGTACCAGTTTGGACACCCCCTTGTCTGGCTTGGAAGAATTCTCTCATATCATTGTAATGCCTAAGCTGATTATCTAATGCTGCCCCAACACCTGTAATATAATGCACTCATAGCTTAGTTCTTATAAACAATAAACTTCGGATGTGATGAATCTTATGGAACCATAGAATTAACTTTGTAAAGATAAAATTCGTTACATGCAAAATCTGAAGCTGAAATTGGCGCAATATAACTTTTTCGTTCACTAGTTGGCAGTAAAAATTAAATTAAAATTTGTCCTATCCGAAGTTTACTGTGATGCATAGGTCTAACGCAACTTGAAGCTAAAAATGAAATTTAAGAGAAGCATTATCCAAATAAATGCCTACGGATACAACGAATCTGTCAAAACCACAAAATGAGTGTTACGTTCGAAAATCTGGAGCTAGGTTATGAGCTCTTAAGAGGTGCGCAACTACCCGGAAAGAAGCAGATGCTAATCAAGAGTTTTTTAGTTTCTTTTATCACTGGGAACACTTAGCAGTAAATGAAATATCAACTGTAAACTTTATAGCTCATAAATATTTCAGTCTTATCATTGTCTTATACCTATTCGACCCCGATTTGCCAAATTGGGACCAAGTAATCGGGGGTCTAAAATATTTGCATCAGCTGGCAAAAGCTGGTATGTATCGCTAAAATAATTTACTGGTAATTCCATGTACTTTAAGAATGGGGAGTCTTTGGGGTTATACGCTCTGTCCAATACCTAGAAAACAGTTTAAACAATAAAATATTTGTTAATTCATATGCGGCAATAGATGTATGCTAACTCGGCTCACTATACTTTCATTTTCACATTCTGACTACATGCAAGAAAGTGTTCTAACCAAATTTTTTACAATAGTTTTATTAGCATATTATGAAAAATTTCTTAAAATATTGTTCGAGAGTATTTTGAAGCTGAAGTAAAATAATGTACTGTTTTCTATCAATATTACATTTTAAAACTTTTTATTCGTCTTAGAACTTTAAATAACCAAATTTTGCAACTTCCTGAATGCAAAAATTTTGTATTACTGAACTTTTACAGTACTAGCTATAGCTAAATATTTTTTTCAGTCTATCATCCATGTACAGCTTTTTATTGGACTTATAATCCGAACAAAGCTACCTTATGCATCGCTATTTTTCTGACCCTCTGCCGTAGCTAACTTATTTATCCCATCTGATATCTGTACACAACAATACCTAGCTAGGCTTCAGACCTGCTATAGGTACAAAATTATTTAATTACCTCCTTTAGCTAGCAACGCTAAATAAGATAACTAGCTAAAGGTTAATATCGCAAATTCTAGCTAGAAAAACAGCTAGCCAGAAGCTAAATATAGCTAGCTATAAAAATTCTGAACATTACTGCTGTTTTGATTTTCTCACATATATACCTCCATTTCCTCCTCCAAAGCAGGCTTATCCGTATTATCCTGAAGAGCTAATGACGCACAATCATACAAAAACTCCATGTACTCTTCAACTTTCCAAATTGCACCTGACCGAATGGCATATATTTGATTCAGATGGTTTAGAGCATTGTGATTTGCAGCTCTGAATGAAGACTGATCATAGTGCTCTGATACAAAGATATTTTTCCAATTTACAGGATGACTTTGCGTCCTGGGGTTTGCTATCCCAGATTTTAAAAGCAACGGTTCCAGAACAGATGGAAATTTTCTCAGAATTTTCTTCCCCTATGTTTAAAAAGAACAATTAGCTCCCTACTCGAATCATAGAAAATATGAATAATAAACGAACAGTAGCAAAATAGTAAACTTTGGATACAACAAATTTCATTGGACTACCATATAAATTCGATCTGCAAGACATAAAACAAGTTTTTCTTTTGTTGTATGAAAATTCGTTTAAAATGAACATGTTCCATTCGAAGTTCACTGCAATTCAAATAATTTTCAAAAAGTTTATGTACCTGCTCACGGGCTTCAGAAATATTTCCCAGGATGAAATGAGCCAATGCAATTGATAATCCAAACCCAGGAATATCGCAGAGAGTGACATTATACGAATCATTTTTCAAATTCGTATCTGAATTTTCAATTTTAGAATTTTTTCTAGCTGACCAATCAAATTCAAGGAAAGATGGACCATATCCGATAATTAGTTCGCTTTTGGCTAGATCTAAGATAAATTGATTTTCCTGTCCATATCAAAAAACATGGAAAGAAATGTAAAAGACATTTAAATATATAGAAAAAAGAAAATACTCACGCATACAAACGACATACTAACATACCTTGCAAGCTAAAGCATGACTATCAATACATAAGAGGGCTCCCATAGGGTCCCCAATAGGGTCCAGAGAAAGCAAAATCTTTGATATTTCCAGGGCTGTTCGACGGCATCCAATCATCAAGCACATTTGGGCATGTCTACAAAAGAAAAATTCATACTCAAACCATAATTTGAACCAAACTGAACTGAACTGTATTGTTCTGGTCATATTTTCAAGCAAAATAAGATTTTGATATTATATGAAGTAGTATTAATGATGGATTTAAAGCGTACTGACGACAATGAATAGAAATAGACCAAGTAAATTACACATATAGATAATAAAAGAAATCAGTGGAACTTGTCAAGTAACAATCCACATAGATTTTGTAAATAAAGTTTAAATGGATTGTCAGCTCCCCCCCCCCCAATACTCGTAGTTATTTTTGATTTAACAGATAAATTGTACTGGAGTACAACAGAGAATTAAAATATAATAATGAATAAATTGAAACAGAAGTACGTCAACCAAGAAAATTTAAAGATGGACTTCAATCGTCCCCTGAATATAACACCCAGAGGAAATGTCTGAGTTGACATGTAAAGCTATTTCTTAAAAATACGTCCTACTGCACACGAGATAATAATATCTTTTTAAGATGGTTTTTACATATTTATATGGAAAAACTAGCATTTTTTTCTATAGCTCACAATTCAATGTAAGATAAAACTCGGATATAACAAATTTTAGTCGTATTAAGTCAAAGTCCAGTTTCAGATTTTCATATACAACAGACTAATTTAATGGCTTCATCAATTTGTTACATTAAAAGTTCATTGTATTCATGGTTGGTATACAAAGGATAGAAAGAGAATACTTAACTTAAGATAAAACCCAGAATAGTTTCGAAAACTGCTCTACTTTTAAAAATTAACTGTTGAATGTAGCCAAACTAAGATGTGTCAAAGTTCTTTCAATCGACAAACCTGAAAAGAGTCCCAAATATTGTAGTATTTGCAGCATCAGTAATATCAAGGCGAGCATTTCCTGCCAGCAGTGCAGCTTTAAAAGACTCACTCATAGCACATTCCAGCACAAATAAACACCTGCTCATGTAAGTTTTGATAATATTAATCTGAAGAAAATTTATTTTGAGGAAATACAGTCAGAAAAATTTTCGCATTCAGGTAATATATTACAATTGCTGATATTTTAAACCTTCTACGGCTAGCTGCTTTTTTAGTACCAGCAAGCTAAACAGGGGGAGGGGACTAGTTATAGCAATGAATGGATAGCCGACCAGAAAAAACTAAGTTATAGATGTCTATGGATGAATGGTAAGCTCAATAAAAATAACTTGCAGCACCTCTGTGCAGAGAGCAGAACTAAAAAAGGCTAACAATAGCTATGTATGACTCATCGTTAAAAATAAATATAGCTAGTGATAAATATATAAGGATAGCAGGTCCGAAAAAAGCTAGATAGTTTTAATAGCTGTTGACAATGTTTTGATCCTCAGTAAACTTCGGATACAACAAATCCGACCACCAAATTAACTTGCTAGAGTCGAAATCTGAAGCTGAACTTGACGCAGTAAGGCATTTTATCCGAAGTTTAGCGTATCACATCAGCTAATAGACTTTCAATATTTTTGCTTACAATTTTTCGTCTGGTCATATATATGTATGTAGTAATGTATGTTTGCAATGTGATGAAGTGTACCTCTTAATATAGTCGCTTGCATTTTCCATCTGTCCAGTGTGTGCAAATACAATACCTAATTGAAGCAACGTATGCGCATGATGGGGATTTTGCATGGACATCAAAATCAAATTGTTCGGATCAGCGGTAGCCTGCACTTGTTCGTATTTCTCCTCTAGTCTTCTGTATTCATCGCACCATCTGTACAGATACGGACACGAACACTAGTTAAAATTACATATAAGCATTGGTCACATCTAAAAATTATCATATGGATTTTATTACTTGACTGATAGCAAAAATCTGATAAAGCAAGTTCACTTTCTACGAATTTTCACCTATAAAAATAAACAGACATATCGTGCCAGGTTCAGCTTTCGATTTTCAGACAAAAAATTTCTGATTTAGCGAATTTTTTCAGATATAAAAAGTAACTGAATTCGATGTTCACTATACATAATAATAAAGTTAATATAAAAATTTACAGAATCGTACGAGATAAATTTTCAATTTTACTGAGAACTTGAATGAAAGAGTATCTTTGTTATGATCGATTGACGATAGAGCACAGAAAGGCAGAGAGAGAAGATAGGAAAGTAAATGGTAATATTATAGACTGACGCACACTATTATTCTTCAACGTTAGTATTGTTCGAGAAACTTATTGCTAAACTTCATATTCAAATAGCCGATAGTTTACTGGAAAGTAAACCTTACTAGTCTGCATCAATATAGCAAATAAAGATACATATTTACATAGCTAGATGGTACTAGCAAAATTTTAACAGTTCAAATTCAAAAAGCCCATCTAGGCTGATTCTTCAGATGAAAAAATAATAAATTTAATCTATTCATAATGATGAACTAAACAAATATGACAGCAGATCATATATATTACCTCTAGCAATATTGTTATTATGAGACATTTGAATGAAACTACTACAAAAGTAGGGATTCATTCGTATCGCAGGTTACTAAAAAATTTAATTTTAACATTCTGTTCAAAAAGAACTATTCTTTTTGGTGGTGGTATAACTGTCTGTGACGAGGTGATAAAATAAAAAAATATAAAACCGAGTCCAAAAAATTTATTTTTACAGTATTCTTTCTTGTCAGTAAAAGCTTTGCTTATTGCTCATAATCATTCCCCATTTAGTTCATGTTAAGTTTCTTACAGAGGAATTCCATGGATAGAAAAGTATACAGACAGAATCATTTTTTGCAAACCATGCAAAATGTATCTTAAACTTAAGATTGCTTCAGAAGAATTTCTATGGCTGTAGTTCATTGAATACTACTTTATATGTATAGTCAACTAGCCAGTATCAATATTGACTAATAAATAAATAGGAAATGAATGGCTAGCGTTATCTCTGACAGCAAACTTCATGATCATAACGCTTGGCTAGTTTAATACTCCTGAAATTTTAGTTTTTCACTGTTTAAGTTAAATCGGAATCTAAAGAGATTACTTATATGTGAACCACTGAGCATTTTTCCCATGAGCCTCAAGCTGACAGCTGGGTAGGTATTGCGGTGCGCTTCTACAACGATCCATACCCATACCTCCTCCTACAAAGCTTGGGGGGCGAGTCCAGTCTTCTTTAGGATTTCCAAATAAAAATCGTCTGTAAAATTGATAAAATTGAAGTATTAGATAGGGAGCGCATCCTGCAGAATAATTTTGAATGTTTATTCTCTATAGTACTTGTTTTATTGGATGGATAGGAAAGGGTTAAATTTAAATTTGAATTGATACATGCATACTGAGTTCTGTAGAATTTGAATTAGAGGAAAGGCATATAGGTAAGTAAGGTGATGCTCACTAGTTTGTATAACGAGGTTGATCACAAGAAAACTATTTACATTTGATGGCTTTAGAATCCATCAACCTTACCTCACTGATGTACATGGATATCTCTAATCTGATATGCTCAACTAACTGATAGTTTTTGGTGCAACCGATAGTATAAATATATGGAATATCAACTGTAAATTTTTTTCATAATAGGGCACCTGCGTCCCAGGGCACTCCTGCCCGAAAATCGAGCATTCAAATTGCCTTTTTTCTTTCTCCCCTGTCCTCGTTGGTTCAATTCATTCAGTTCTTGTCCCATTTCCTGTATTCCAAAAAATGACGCACGTTGAAAGGACATTTTTCTGAAAAGTCACTTCTTCTGCATGGCTACTCTACTGAAAAGTTATTTTCTGAAAGATTCTAAATGGTTCCTTTAATAGCAATATATTATAACTATTGTAAATTTAATTCGAAGATTTAACTTGAAAATTCTCAAGGAACTCAAGATCTTTTCAAATTTCTGTTTTTTTATTCTGAATATTTACTCTTTTTCTATGAATGAGGCCTCAAAAGATTTAGAATCCACTTTACCAAAATCCTAGTTAACCATAGTTTTCCTAACATTAAAATTTAAATAGCCAAAAAATTAATTTCACTTATAGTCAATTTGATGTAACAATTCATGAAAGGTTAAAAACTTGTTAAAAAAGAATACTTTTCTATAGTTATTTCATAATAGTGTTTATGAAGTAGATAGCAAGATTTTCATGTACACAAAAATATATATATGTATTCTTATTTCTTGCATTTTCTTTCTCTCATGGCTCACATTCTATCTAAAGTACATGTATGATATAGCTCACATAGGGTACAAGCAATAATTGAAAGTTAAATTTTTCTTCAGAGTTTAAAATGTATACATAGGATACAACCAATTCTTCTAACAAATTTTCACTGATAACGAAAAGTCCTTTCAGATTTTCGAATGTGACGAATAAATTTGGGGGTTCTAACAGATTTGCTATGCCCGAAGTTTGCTACAATTTCAAAAGATGTAAAAATTATTCTACGTTTGATATTTTTTTACCTGTGCAGCCATTGCAGCCCTGGCTCCAAATTTTTTCTTCATTTCAAAATCGACATTAAGATTTTTAGTATCACAGCTGAGAAAGCCCGTTGTTGATGCAACATTAAAGTCGGTATCATTTTCATATAAATTTTGTTGATTTGAGCTTATTTCAGAGATAATTTTGTCTAATAAATCATCTTCATTTTCACTCGAACTTGAATCTGATTGTCCTGGAGAACAGTTATAGAAGGAAAAAACGTTAGAAATTGCTACTCAAGTAAAAATTGTTCGGTGCTATAACGTAGGGACTCTTAGATAAAAAGAATTTATTGCGGAAATTTAATCTATGCAAGCAATGGTGTTGATAGAAACGAATAAAAAATGCTTGAAATATTGGTTATTCATAATGATGATGACATCATTTGCCCTATAACTAATTGGAGGGAAAATGAATTGTTTCAGGAATAATCGTAACTAAATACAATAATCTAATTTTTAGTTTCATGCCTTACATTAATTTACTTTGATATTCTAGAGAACATAATTAATTGCCTTTCATTTAAAAACATTACTCTTAATTATGTTAAGTTGTTCGGTGGACTAAAAACTATATCAAAACAATGCCGGCAAAATAAAATGATGAAAGTTTAGCTTATGATGATAAAGTATAGAAGAACTTTGCGAATGTATAGACATTACTAAGAATAAACGCTTTTAAGATTTTTCAGCTCATAATGAGTTCATTTACGGTGAAAGGTCATACATAAAATTATTTATAAAACGTTTATCATCATTAACTACAGTAGTATCGATAAGACAAGGTAGCTGCATGTTATTTTGCTCGTTCTAGGTATTTAGTCGTTTGTGTACAAAAGACCTGCTCATTTCACATTTACTGAAAAATTAGTTGAGAAAATCCATACGGAAATTGTATCGGATACGGAAAAGCGATGGAATGGAAAATAAGCTCAAAGTATCAATTCAAACGCGCTTACTGTTGTAAAAATAGATATTTTATTCAGTATTTTCTTCAATAATATACAGTGTGGCTTGGTCGGAACGAAAAATATAAGTATATTCCAACATATTAGAATTGATTCTTACCTAGTACAGACAATTTCATTGTACCACTTTTTGCATTACTACTTTCAATTTCATGTTCTGAAGAGATTTTGTTGCTCTCATTAGTGTCACTGTCGCTTTGATACAATGCGAGTGCAGCAAACGCTGGAATGGGAGGGTGTTCGTCGTTTAAGGTATCCTCCTCCTCTGAGCTTGATGATGAGCTCGGGGGCGCAGCCATCATCTCCAATCCCCTCGCTTGTCTTAATCGAGCTTGCTGACGGCTTGACATTTTCTCGCTGATTCTGATATTATATATAAGCAGTGATTTACTGCATAAACATTTTTTTGTACTTAGGGCGCAATGGGGCGAAATTTGTTCTATAAGCGCATTAAGTGTGAAGTGCCAAAACTTTTGACATTTAACAGCATCATCTAGATTAGGCTAATTTAGACTGCCTCACCCATTTAGGTTAGAAGCTCTCACCTCGCATTTAGCTGAAAAAGGCAAGCTGCCTATGTACAGAAATTTTATACAAAAAATAAAAACTATGGTACTAATAAAACCACAAGCATAGCGTGATTTTGTATTCACTTTCAATTCAGTGAGTAGTATTCTCGTCACTTCCCTTCAATTCCACCTGATATTTTACGTTTCTGAAAGTACATGCCTTATTATCATTGTGTCAGGATCTAATATGTTTCGCCATGTATTGTTTATTTGTCTACAACTCTTTCAGGGACTTGTAATTATATTGACTTAATTCGGTTTGTATGTGCAAGTTTAGGTTGATAATGTTGACAAGATTCACTCTCGTCAA
>JAULBW010039796.1:0-65938 GCA_032358265.1 Vaucheria bursata | reverse complement strand
CTCTCCACAAATCAGCAAATGGGAATGAGGCTAGTCATCAAGTTCAAGCTGGTCATCAATTATTCTTTTATATATTTGATCTTCCTGTTTTCTTGTCATTAGTGGAAACATACAAACATATACATATAAGTCAATAAACTTGTATTTCATTATTTCTCTTGTTCCTTCTATTTGCTGTAATCCATCTTCCTTCTTCCAATCTTGTTTCTTGACCCATTTCCCTATCTTTTGCAAGTCTTGACAGTAAACAAAGGCAAAAAGAACTTTACCACTATCAACGTATCTTTCTATTGTATTAAAGCATAAACATTCTTCAAGTTAAATATTCTTCTAGTAAAACAAATTTTCAATAAATACTATTTATAGCTAACGTTTAATATAGACTAGAATTCATATATTATACTAGTCAACCCCAGCATAACTAACTTTACATAGTAAGAAAGCTGTGACTGCCTTCAGTATTGAATGATATGTTTGAGTACAGAAAATTACTTGCTGTGAAAAATATAATTTTTTACTGTCTAATCCCTGCACTGTAAATGTAGGTATAGAGGTGTATATGCTTGCATTTGTTATAAATAATTAAAGATGCACGATTGTATTTCAAGGAAAAAATTTCAGTTGAAAAATCCGTGAAATACTTCCACATTTATACAGATGTTAAAAATGGATTACATTAAGGATGGATTATTAATTACGTTCATGAAAAACTTTATCACATTGAGTTTGAAAAAATAAATTTACAGAAAATGAATATATTCTTCAAGCGCTTTGCAAGAAACATTCAAGGTTTATCCTACTTCAACAATTTACTTAAGAAATAAGACTTTCAACAGTAATTTGGTAATTTATGCAAGCAGTATTCAATTCATCTGAGATATCCTCAGGTGAGCTTATTCCTAATCTAGATAGAGCTTGGGAAACACTAAAGCATCTCATTTTTAGGCGTATTTTTTGAAGTGGTGAAAAAATTTAATTTAATTCAAAACCTGCAACAAAGAATCTTACATGCAAAAATTGACGAGACAATAGTCATTTTTTTTAATTTTACAAGCTGGAACTAGAATAAGTCTTGTTAGAAATAAAATTAATCAGTTGGCATAGCTAAATGCTTTAAAAAATATATTGTCTTAATTTTTAGTTTATAAATACATTTTGGTATTTTTCGTACTTTATTTTTATCCTTACTAAATTGAAATGTATTATTTATCTAGTAGCACAGGCAATTTGGTAGATCTAAAAGTTTGGTATATTTAAAAAAGATGACCACTAGAGTAAACAATAATATAATACTCTGATGAAAAGGTGTGAAACAATCGATTTCGATAGAAATTGAACAGTTTATCTCTCTGTTATTCGTATGAAAATTCGGATAGTATGGTACAGAATCAGTAGATGCAAATTAATGCTCATGAAGAAATTCTCCTCTTGTCGCTGCAATGAATTTTTACAGTCAAAGTTAAAATGACAAAATTGAAATCTGATTGGTCAATCTAACCACATAAAATTTTTTAAATGCATCATTTTGGACAGGCATACTAAAACATTAGTAGACTGGACAGCTAATAAGACAGCAGCATTTATTTTAAACTGTGTTTGTCTTATAAATATATGGATGCTATCAGTAGTTTGTTGTTAGGATTCTTGGGTAAATGTATAGCTGTGATAATATTTGGAAGCATCGGGATTCGAACCCGAGACCTTGGTGCTACTAATCGATTTTCGTACCGTTGAACCATCAACTCCCGAGAGTGGGGGGTTTTAGGGGTCCTAGTATCTGGGGACAGGGCAGATATCCTGACATTTGTATGTCCATCAGCAGTTTGTATGTCCATCAGTAGTGCTCCAGTATAGTTAATCAAATAAATATAAGATCGAGATTATACTCCAACAGTAACCTATTCAGTAAGTTATGTTGAAACTATACATATCCATTAACATAAAATATTGTCCACAGATGTGGCAAGTAACAGCAATGTGCAGCAAATAGCATCCAGTTGCTATTTCATCATTGCCTAAATCTAAGCTATTGGTTTTTCATTTTCGGAATCGGTATCATTAATAATCACAAAATGAGAATGGAAACTTTATTATCTCAATGCTTCAAGTACTATATATGCCATCTTTGCCTTGCATTCATTTTCAATTCTTAGAATAAAATATTCACGCCAAAAATTATATATCCAAGCAAAAAATAAAATAGACATTTTGAAAGGAATATTTATGCTCGTAAAAAATAACTTTTTCGAATTAAATCACTTAGATATATAATATGTCGATACGAAAAAAATGTAAAACTAGTTCAAAACTGTACTTAGATACAAATCAAGTACCTGCTAATTTTACGGAACTCAGTTTGCTAGGATATACTACATATCTAATTGCATTTAGGATGGTCAGCTATGCAGTTTGACAGCCATACGATATAGTATGTCCTACGTTTAACCTCTGCCATCCAGTAGTTTGTGAGTTTTTTTATGAAATTAAATGTACTATCCAAAATATTCATTATTATTTTTTGCATTGAGTGAATGTTCGAATCTTTCGTAGCACTTTATTTAAAATGCAATTGCTTTCATGAAGCAGCTGGGAAAATTTTATAAGAGATAGTAACAAAATGCAATAAAAAAAGTACAACGAAAATGGACGAGACTGAGTCTTGGTAAGATGCATTATTGCATGCTACTAACTAATTGCACTATAAGTTTTACATACCATTTCCGATGCAATTGCTGGAAATGTAGAATCTCCGCGATAAGACTCAATCATACTGCGGCAGCATCTGAACTTATGATGGAATAAGTAATATAATTTCCCACTTCCATATTTTCTCACAAATTTTAAAGTTTACATTTTAATCCATGACGAAGAAAATATCATGTGATTCTTTACCAGTTAAAAACGCATATTTGTTCACGAGTCAAATTTTATTTGCTCCTTCCTGTATTAAGAAGTTGTAATCAATGAAATTTCCATAATATTCTTTGATATTCACGTTGAAAAATTTCAATTAGCTGAATGCATTGTTCAACAATTATTTCAGAACCCCATTTTTAACTGATGGAAATGAATAGGCTAATCATAAAAAAAAACAACTGGCTTTCTTGCATACTAATTTGTATGAATATTACATTCATCTCGCCAATCAGCATCATCCAGGAAACTAATATTGTATAATATTTGTGAAATAAATTATATCCAAGTTGGAATGCCCGTTGGAAAGAAACGTTTCAGAGAGTTTACTGGTTTTACAGAGCGCTGACAAGATCGAATCACGAACCAAGCTCAAGACGGTTTCAAAAACTAATTTTTCGTAGATAAATTAAACGATAAGAGGAGGACGAATTAAAACAATCATAGGTGCATTCAGGCGTTTTAATACTATCCAACGATCATTTGTGCGTTTCGTAAAGCGTCAGCATTTTCCATGGAAACGGGACAATAAAAAGGACCCCCATCAATAAAATAGAGGCACAGACGTATACAAAACATAACTTTATATCACAATCTTAAACTAGGTCTGGATAGGTCAGGTTCGAGCTTCTCCTTATCTTCAGTTTGTCGCCATTCTTATCGCCAAATTGGAAACTTTTTACATTGGATTCTATCTGTCGGGCATTTTAATGTGGAGCTTAAGTAAGGGATCAGGATCAGTTTCTCCAACTTGTAATGCGACAACGTCCACAGGCTTATTTAGATTCATGCCGTTTGGGACGTCACCGGCGGTGAGCTGTGCAGGAGATTTCGATGGGCGTGTAAGGAAAACCATTAAGCATTTAACGGCACCATGGACCCCGCCTTGTCCAGATGTCGACGATTTTCAAACCACCGGATCATTAGCCGAAAATTTCGACCCAGACGAGCCAGTCGAGGTATTTGTTGGAGGTCTTCGCGAGTTGGGAGATTCGATTAACGAGGAGGAGCTCAGAAAACATTTCGAACAATTTGGAGATGTTCTAAAGCTTGAACTTACTCGTGACCGACGAAGGCACGATCAACGAGGATTTTGCTTTGTCACTTATACTCGTAAGGTACAGGCACTTTCAACTCATAGATATGCTTCATCTCTTGTTAGTTACCCTAGATGTTTCATTCTTTTTTGTAGGCCTCAGCCATCGCATGCCTCGATCACAAAGAACACACAATTCGAGGAATGAGCATTGCCGTGGAACGCGCCATGCGGGAATCGAGTACTACTAAATCTGCCGCTAAGAAGCGCACTCGACGAAGCAGACGCCCAGGTCGTCTTCAATCTTTTACATCACACGCTGAAAGTGGCCCAGCTCCATACAATCTTACTCAGTCGGAGCCAAAGCACTTCTTTTCTTCACGGGCTCCGATGTCTAGCACCCCATCTCAGCACGCAATGAGTACTAATGGTACTCCCTCGAGACCTGGGCGACAAGTTCACTACGGATTAAACCTGTCCGCTCCTACCTGTGTCGAACCAAGCTATATGTATGTGGCTACTCAGCCATCTACACCTGTTACTGCATCCCAGCAACCTTGGAACTTCAACATGGGAGGCAGTGTTCGTGATATGAAAGTCATTGGTGATGATATTTCAGGAGGTGCTCGCAGCTTTTCTCAGCGACCTTGGGCTGTCGGAAAGGTATATATTATGTTAACCCTTTATATAAAATACAACATGTTCGACTGTTTAAAGATCTTGCTTATATCAGTGTAAGTTTTATTTACAAAAGTTGTCCAACAGCGGTTGAGGACTAAGCCATGCCATTCGATGTTTCATCTGATAAAAATCTACAGCAGCACTAAATGATCAAGTCCTTAAGATCTCACTCCTAAAATTGGCATTAGAATTGAACCGGATCATCATGAGTGATCGTTATTTACCATATTTGGATTATTCGCTCCGTATTACCTGTTCAATTAAGTGAAATTTTTTATCGATTTTTAATTTTTTCCAGATCACTATATTGCATAGTTTGTAACCAAGTATGCTGTTATGTTACACATTCATTAATAATTGATTTTTTTTCAGGATTCCATGATTCATCAGCTGTATTCTGGCTGGCGAAACTCATATAGCCGAAGCCAAGACCAGCGCCTCTATCAAGTTCAGGGCACTATTCCACAACAGCAATCCTAAGTCTCACACTAAGTTCCGTATTACAGAATGCTTGACGATATTGATGTTTAGCTGCTTCAAAATATGATGTTTGCATTGGTGCTAATTTTTGCCCTCTCGGTCAATCCTTGTGTCTTTTGGGGGTTTCCTCTTTCTGTCGTGCGGTGCGCCGTGGTACGGGCACTGTGTGTCTGTATGTCCTCTTGTAGGTTTAGTCATATGTCATGTCATCCACTACTTTCTGCATTTATTATAACGTACCCGAGTTTCCCTTTAAGCACTTGCTGATTCACCCAAAGAGGCGATATCTGAAAGTTATTTCTCTGGCAATATCATGTTTCTTATTAATGTACCATAAAATTATCTTTTTGTCTCTTTTTGCGTTCAACGATATTAAGAGTGCTATCTTTAACTTATCAATTTTACCTGGCAGTATGCTTTGGGTAATATTTGAAAGGTATTGAAAGTTACTGTGCTGGAAGTTATATGTTCCATTGCAACTCATTCCCTCGGGGTTGTTATTGAAGCACTTTACTTACCTATTGTGGGGATATTATTTAAATATTCTAGGTTTGAAGTTTGGATAACTATCAAATTATTCAATCTTAAACTGGATGTGTGTGGATGCCAGCGCAGAATTTTCATTCAACATAATTGCTAAATCAGAATAAAATAATTTTTGTTATTTTCTCAAGCAATACAATGTCTGAGAATAGATAAAATTATCTCTTCAACAGTAAATTTCAATCGATGGTGAGATTGATACAACATTCATTTGAACAATGATAATATCTTTTGCACTTTGGGCTGATTCTAGGTAACTAAAAAGAACTGAAAATCAATGGAAAATATCTTCGATAATAACTGCAAAACGATACAATAATCTCTATCTACTAACCAGAATATTAATTTCGTTTTCTTCCTCAAAATAATTAATTTTCATTGTTATAAAACGGTGCAATAAGTTTCATTGTACTATTTTATTACTAGTTCCTATTTTTTCTCTGCTTCATGAGATGAGAAAATACAAGTTAAAAGTCATGAAAATTTAATAATATTTAATTCTTCCAAAAACTATTTCAACATCTATGAACTATCTTACACTGACATTAACACAATACTACTTTAGACTACAAAGTTGGTAAAAATCTCTAGGTGAATGGTAAAACTAAAAATCAAACACCTATGACTGTTGTACTCCATGAATTACAGGTAAACACTGATTTTGAATGTCACAATATTGAATTGAATAGCTTTTGAATTCAATTGATGTTTTAAACATATAGTGTACACAGCTTGATTGTATGTACTATTGCAGAGCAAATTCTGTTTTACAGTCACTTCACTAACACAATAACAAAGATTACTTCTACTACTGTGATTTCAATTTGTATCTTACTATTTAATATATCTAGCTTAATCTCGAATACTGTTATTACTGTGTAGTTTTATTGTTCATGTAAATAAACATTGTGGAGAAAATTAACAGATTAGCTCCATTTATTTTCGACTGCTACTCGACAAGTGAACAACTATGCACATAACGAAACGACTTGCTTACTGCTTCAGAGTAAATCTTTTTTGTAAAATTTTTCACCAAGTAATCATTTTTGGGTATATTGCTTTTTAATCAATACCACATTTCATTTATTTCCTTTGTCCTCATTTGGCAAGACCTGCTATTGGTTATCATGCAAGTGCAGTTTTTTATTAGAACAATATACTATCAACTGTCTTCAATAATAAAAAGTTTATATTCTAAATAACAAATTGTATAGTTTAAAGTGTTTTCAAGCAGTACAGAACTAAGTAGTAGAACTTACAAAATGTTTTACCCATTAAATATGTTGTTTCATTAAATCATGTTGTGCTGATGCAAAGAATAAGATGCTGTCTTTTGTTCTTTTTTCTATAAACAAAAAATGTAAAAGGTTTCACCTCACAATGATTATTGTTTCTCTGTCAAGTTTGCAAATGTAAGAGAACAGGCGAAAACTATTGATGAGAATTGGACGTATTAGCAAACTTACTCTGTTTTGCTGGAAGTGAATACACTTCAGTAACACAACCTTATGTCATAACTCTTCTCATTGACATAGCCTAACCTTTACAAATAGTGCATCCTGTTCCTTTAAGATAGTAAATTGTCTACAGCTTACAAAGTAATCATTTAAAAGAATTAATTCCCTTAAGAATTAGTATCTTACATTTCCATCTTCTTTTAGCACAGTGTAGTCATTCATTCTACCCTAAAATAAAATGAGCATACTTTATATAAGTACTGCATACAAAATTTCTTTCCTCTCTGAAATTTTTTGGCTCCAATGAAGTGTTTTTAAAATGTGCTGCAATAGTTTACTAGCAAAAAAAAGGTGAGAGGTGGTGCCAGCCATGTGTCCTTTTAGTTTTTTTATTTCCCAAGTAAGAGCAGTCACATGGTGCAAGTGTCAGGATATTTGCCAAGTCTTGCTATCTCTATAAATTATTATGGCATAACTGCTCAACGATATTTGTCTATATTCACCAATATTTGCCCATGTTTGTTATTAGGAATGCAGTAGTTGAAACACAAAAAGAAATGGACAATAATTAGTACAGATATGTCGCATTCAAATATTTTGTGTTGATAGAAGTGAGAACATTCTATCAACACAATAGAATATATGTAAGCTGATATATGTACGGCTCTCCTTGAACTTCTACTTATGTGACTCTCCTTGAAGTTCTACCAAAGTGACTCTCCTCAAATCAAAATTGTACAAATCCTCTTGAATTGTATAATTACACAAATCTCTCTGAATTGTACTGCAGCTACAAACAGAAATAGTACTTTAGGAAGTTAATTCCTAACATTTGTCTATTTTTTAGTTATATTTTGCCTATGATGTTTCTCATATTTTGCCTCTTTTACCACATTGCATCTATTATCCCTATTGCACCTTAACACCAGTCCTTCATGTCAACAACTTTGTTATAATCCATTAACAGATTCATTTGTTCTGCACCCTCGCGTAATGCTACGTGTTATATTCCTTATGATTCTGTAGAAACATCACTTTTTTCCACCTATGCATGTTCCATATCACAATACCTCTTCAGCAATGGTCAAATTCTCAAATCCCACTTTACCTCCTGTTACAATACTTCAAACTCCACCTCCAATTATTTAGATATTACTATTGGATTGTCATCAATCCCATGACTTCACTTTATTTGACCTATCTATTAACTACTCTGCTTTACTTTTTCCAGAGTTAATATCAATAGATGTTTCAGTTAATTCAAGAATAATCACAAGCCTACTAATGAAAAGTTATGGGCTTACTTATGGAGTAAAAGGTTAGCAAGTGTTAAGAATGCGTTTACATATTAGACTCAAAACTAAAACAAAGAGTATATTTACACAGACATAAATTGTGCTGCTGGAAATGAACATATTTCACAGCAACATACAAATCCTAAACTTAGCCTGTTGCCAAAAGTCCAGCAATGACTTGCCATAAACTTAGAATTCCAATATGCAGAACATTAACTTGCCATAAAACAGAATTCCACAGCTACAACATGAATTTAACCATTAACAAGTTAATTCCTAACAGCAAGATAGACTGGAGAGCTAGTTTCAAGGACATTTCAAGAAGATATACCGCAGGAGCTTGCAGAGATATGTTTGTTCATTCAGTCTTGTATTTCTATTTACTCTTATAAAAGAAAATAAAATTTTTATATTTTTATTAAGTCTTATTTTTGCTTTGCTGCTTGTTTAGCCTGTGTCATACATTAGACTTCACCCCCTTGACTGAGCTTTTTTGTCCATACAATGGTATATCTAGTATATTATATTACTACATCTTTCTTCTTCCATCCTGATAGCAAGTCTATCTCAGCTCTTTTCTGATAAAGTTAGCAGTACTTGACATCAAAATTTGGGACCCAGTGGTATTCTTTCTTGCAACATATACTTTACAAAAATCAGAATTATAATGCTTTATTTGACAAATTCAGTTTAATGGTAATACTGAATAATGTGTGCCATAGTATTTTCAAGTTTAACAATGACATGTTAATTTGATGCTATTTTCAGTGAAGTTCAAGTATACAAAACGCCATAAAAACTACAAAAATCTCAACCAGTATCCAATGAATAGGCATCTTCCAAAAAAGTAATGATAAAATTTTTTAATTGACATGATTATATGTGGATTTTTGGCTACTGGGTCATTGTATGATACTGTAATACAAACAGACATTTGAGCATAAATCATACAGTATATTTTACTGCGTTGCTAGAAGTGAACTCTAGCAACGCAAGACAGACAATTATTCAATCTTATGATGGACCAGTAGTAATTGCACTGTGGCACTATTCCATTGGCTAAAGTGAGAACATGATGTCAGCAGTCAGAATTTTTAAACTGAGAACAGAAACAATGACGCAGCTAACATAGTTATAAGATTAACCGTTAACCGGTTAATTACTAACAGATACAGAAGTACAAAGTGAAAGTTGCTGTCATGCAATAATTTCATTGGAAAACGTTTTAAAAGACCTAAAATATTCTGATTCAATCCTTCTTTGACTTACTACAGCTATGCAGAATATAATTATTTGATGCACTGCTCTCATATGTTCACAAGTTGTGAGTTCCTGGTTGCTGAATAGCTTCAATACTGGCACTTATTTTGGTATCATTTCCAGAAAGAAGATTCACTGAATACTCTGTACACCTTTTTTTGAGTTCTGGGTAGAAAATTGAAAATGAGACATTAACTGAGAATCAATATATTTGGGAATGTAAAACTTCTCAAAATAGCAGTTCTAAATAGTGATCAAAAGTGTCAGATTTACACAATCGAAAAGTTTGCCAATTTTCTTTTTTCAAACATTTTATAACAAATAATATCTTGTAAATCTTTAAATATAAAAAAAATTTTTTTGTAATAAAAATGTACATAAACATAAAATTTAGTAATTTCAGCGGTTTTTAACATTTTGAAATCTATCAGGAACTAATTTATATTGTATGTTAATTCCTTTTTTTCTATTTTAGCTGCAGATGTTCTTATTAGGAACATTCTTTAATTTTATGCTAATCACATTCTCAATAAGTGGCTAGTCATACAAATAGGTCAAAAATTTGTAAAGTTGTGTTTGAGAAGTGTAATCACTTCTCACAACACAGGTCAAGATATAATGTATAATTGAATTGTTACTCTCTTACATTTTTGCCTGTTTTATTGTATGTCCCAAGAAAATCATAAAATTAAATTAAAAATGCACTTTTTTGTAAATTGTAGCTGTCTTGCAAATATGCTCATCATAATCTGATGTAAAAAAATATTCAATTCTACATTTGAACCTTATATAGGTACAAATATTTACTTCATCAAAGACCAATACTCCTGTATTCAGAGCTTACAAAAGTTTTTCAGATGGCAATGATGTTAAAAACACAATGAGTCAAAATGAATGACATAAAAAAAACAATGCTTCATCATGAGAGTGTCCTTTTCATATAAAAGTTGTATAAGATGAATACAATTCAAGAAATACATGTCAAAATTCAAGCAACAAAGTTGTATTTTCTTTCATTGCCTTCTAGCAATACAAGCATACAAATCACAAGTACAAATATATACATATATCTAGTATCATGATGAACACTCTGAGCAAGTGAAAAATTTTGTACCAAATAAAAAAAGTATCTGCTAGCTTCAATTGTCTTTGCCGTGCTTGAATGCAGTTCAACGATATCAACTGATCTCATTTTAGAGACAAGAATATAGTCAGCATGTATCAGTTCTGCATAAATATTCATTCCTTACTAAAATATAATAGAGACAGATAATGCTTTTATGATTTTTTTAACAATACATTTATTTATTGTACAATTACTGAATAAATATGCATGGTTCAATAATCATCAGTGGCATAACAAGCTATCTATATATTTTTATTACTCTTATATTATTGTGCTAAGATGTAAATTATCTAGAAAAGTTTCAGCAAAAAAAGTGCATCGTTTTGAATTAGAAATATAGTTCTTCACATCATAGCATGCAAATATGATTACTAGTTAAAGCACAAGTGAAAAATTTACATGCAGCAGTAAGTCCTGCACTTTTTTTAGCAGCAAGCAAAATAAATATTAGATACTTTATTACTTCAGCTGGTTAAAACAGCTAATTTAATTCTAGTTTGGGCATCAAAAATGACCATATTTTTATAAAAGAGTGTAGTTTATATAACAAAATATTTAGTATTTTTCTATTGAAAAATATTTTTGCAAGTAAAAACTCCATAAAAAATATCATTTAACTGCATAGAGCAAATCTTTCACATTTAAAGATTAGCTACTTTATCTTGCAAAAACCTGTATTGGAATAATGTACTCACAAAGCATATCCACTTTTGTAAAGTGGATTACTTTTCTTTGAATCAGTTGTTTAAGTAATAACAAAGCACTCAAAAAAGCTTGAGCAAGAAGGTATATTAACTTATTAGATTTGATATCCAGAATTGAGTTTGGACTCAAAGCCATACATTGAGTAATGTGGTACAACTTTAAAAAGAAGTCAATAAATTAAAAAAACTATATCTGACCAGAAAACCTCATTGAAGAAGCTTTATTCTTCAACAATTGTAGCAGCATAGAATGTCATTGCTGAAATTTCCATACTGGGGAAAAGTTGATATACCGATCAATTTTTATCCTCTGCTACCAAAATAGAGGTAAAGTTAAAAGAGTTCTGGCACATCTCACTTTATAATTGAAAAGAAATGGAGAAAATGCTGAATAAAAAATAATGATGGAAATGAAGCAAAATCTGAGTGATCATTTGAGATTTAACTTTTTTGTTAACTTCCCAGGCCAGTGGAAGTATCATAGGTAAAACCAGCTAAAGATGAGTGGTTCAAGATGAAGAATAGCAAGTGTAACTGAAAGATAAATTTATGGCTAAAGAAAAATATTTCAATTTTTTTGTGCATTATCTTTTTTTTAACATCATCTTTATTGAAAAAATCTCAATCCTACAGCACTCACAATTTCTTTCTCATTATCAAGTCAGTACAAAAATGCCTAGTTGAGAGTTTTAAAAGCTTAATTCTTGAAATATGAATTTGGGTCTGGGCTTTTTTGATATCAAAGTGAAAGTAAACATGGCAACCCTATGTATTTTTTTAACTCCCAAGTTATTTGATAAGCCTACAAGAAACTTTTTGATGTGAGTTGCAGTTAAATATTACACATTGGCTTGAGAAAAAAGCAAAATCCAGCAGTCTTACACTGCTAGACACACTATTGTCCATAGCATGGATATTTAGTATAGAAATTCATTCAAACTTTTATCCTATAATAAATAGTGAGCCAGCATTTTATGTCTTTTACTTGACATTATCCTTTTTCATGTTATATTGTAAAATTACAAAATGTTTGTTTAGCATGACTATTATCTACACTGCAAAATAAATGTATGTAGAGGTATATCATTCATAGCATAACTAACTCTACAAATTTTAAATTATAAACTTTCATTTTTTGCAATTAAGGATTTGACATCAAGAAATATTCTTCATTATTATTTAGTTTTGGAACATTTTGGGTTCTGTTTGATTATAATTTACGCCAGCATCTTTACCATTCTTTTTAATACGGTGAAAAACCACTTGCTAATATAAACAACTCATGTAGGTTTGAACCCCTTTGGCATATTTACATGACTTATGCTTTGGACACAGAACTATGCTTAAGAACTAAAATGAGATAGAAATGCATTATTAACACTTTTCTAAGGAAGGATATTGCAGGAGTGTTTCTGTTTAAAGCTCTAGAGAGAGTCTTTTACAGTACTAGAATTAGCTCTGATAAAATTTTAAGGAATACTGATTGCCAAAAATTGAGTTCAGCAGGTGCATTAGCATTGCTGGAATGAATAAAAAAATAAGGTGGGATAGAATTGGACTCCTGTAAAATGCTATGCTGTCAGGATCTGATCTGTTTTGCCATGATCTGTTATTGAACTGTGACTCTATCGACTTAATTCATCTAATATGTGTATTCTTGTAAAGTACGTTCTCATTAGTGTGTTCTCATAAGTATGTTCTCATAAATGTGTTCTCATGTGCGTGTACTCTTAAGTAGTATTGTGTTGACAAGATTCATTCTTGGCAACACACGAATAGGGATTAATACATTATTGGCTTTGTGTCTTCTTTGGGTTTCTGGTGATGTTTGTTATTGGTTATATGCATAGTCTTTAATATATTGATTCCTAACATATGCCAGCAATGCTAACATTCCTGTTGCTCAAACAGAAAAGAGGAATAAAACTAATGCATTGAGCATTTTAATTACGTTACATATTAAACTTAATTTAAAAATCACTGTATTTTGTATATTTCTGCAAACTTTCAAATTTGCTCCAATTGCACTTTATGAAAATTTCATTTCAGTAAATGTTTTCTTTATATACATGCTTGCATAATTTATCCTAAAAAATAAAAAGAAATCAAGTGCCCTTTTTCATCAGTTCTAGTTTGATACACGTTACCATTACTATAAAAGTGTTAATATCTAGAAAATGATTATTACTTTACAAGGTAGCAAATGATCTTATGTAAGTTTTTGGTAATTGTGTTTAAATTGATATGCTTAGAGACACTAGTTTACATTGATTTTTAAAATAGTAGTTTTATTGCAGTTGCTTCAGTTACAACCTCATTAGTGTTTGAAAGAGTACAGAAAATGTTTAAATATTTGTCAAAGATAGACAATAAATATTAGAGTAAAAGAAAAATTCTTCTTCATATGTTACTGCATCAGTGTAAAGACAAGGATTTTTTTTGTAGTAGGAGCACAAAAACAAATTATATTTGGAACAATTTTTATTTAGTTCAATTCTCACAAACCAGAAGTACTAGAGGCAACAGAATGTAATAAATACATTTTAGCAAACTTCAAAGTTTTACATTTGATGCTCTTATGAAACATTAGAAAGATATAAAGAGTGCTAAGGACTTAACTGTTTTTTAGATGGCAATTGTTGTTCTTTAGTTCCATCTGTACAAATTTACATTCAACAAATTTGAAGAGAAAAATAAAACAAAACTATATTCTGGTTTTTCCCACTGAGTTTCTATGCTTAGGGTAGAATGTATCATACAAAAACTTGAAAGCATTTGCTTTATTTAAACTGAGTATGAAAAATAGTTTCATGTTTGTAGCTTATGTTAGAAATCAAAATAAGCTGCTTGCAACAAATCAATGGTACATTTTAAAAAAGCATTCCTATCTGCCAATGAAAATCAATTATTTTTGCTACTTAATGCAAGCCTGTTTATAAAACTAAATTTTTTTGTGACACAATATTATTGCAAGGATAATTCAATAATGAAAGTAGTAATTTTTATCAAAAAAACTTTGACAGCTGCATGATCATTGTAGGCAAATCAAGCATGAGAGCACCTACAAGTTTGCAACAGTTTTAATTTGTTTTTGTATCTCATTGAATGAGGCTTCTAAAAATGTCATTTTGGATCAATACAAATGATAGAAAAATAAATTTTTAATTGTACTTATATTTTGATTTTAAAATATACTTACTATGCATCCATCCTATTTTTATGAAGACGTCCAGTTTTTGGCAAAAATATCCGGTAAAAGTTAGAAGTTCTGTTTTACAAGCTGCGAACTGGAAAATTTGTTTCTACACAATTAAAATACACTTTCTATCTGAGGCATCTACAGATTTCAAATTCATTTTCAGTCTAAAGCATTAACAATGATCATTGTACTCTTATCCCGTTCTATAACTATTTCTTTTTTTTGAAATGGTGTGTAGACTAAATAGATTTTTTGTGAAACACTTGATTCAATCACAGAAAGCTTCATTTTAATTGGAATTTAATCTACCGCTGGCTTGATTTCAGTCACAATTACAATTTAAACCTTTCTGTAAGTTTTTTTTCTATAAGCAATTTTTGACAATAGACCACCATGACCTCCAATGCTTTCTTCAATGTAGTTTTATACATGTATCTGCCATGAATCCATCAGACAACTTTAGAGTAATGGACATATTACTCATCAGGTAAAATTTTTTCCAACTCTACATGAAAATTTGCATATAAATGCCTTTAAAATACAATAATGAAGATATTTAACATTTCAAACTAAAATCATATTTTTTATAGATACACCTTTCTTATTTTTTTCTGTACCCTCTTAAAAATGTCTAAGGCTTAAAAAAATAGGTATGTACAATGTAGACAAAACAATTGCTCATGAATAATCCTTATAAACAACATCAAGTTATGAAGATGCATATATAATCCAATGGTATTTGCAAAGAATATTGACTATAGACAAATAAATAGTTCTTAAAATTCTAGTGAATGAAGATCAAAGAAAGCACTGGACAAAGTGATGCAAACAAAAATAAAAATACAGACGTATGTCAACATGACAAATTTATCATACGTAACACTATTTGAAGGTATACAATAGCAGGTAAAGTTTAATGTGTAGCCTAAAAACCTTTCACTTCTACAACAAATGTTAATATATTTACAAAACCAAAATCAGTCAAACATGTTACTCTATCAGTAAAATATAATAGAAGCAAAGACAAAAACTACTGTCAATGATATTGAAATTGTTGCAATGCATGAAGCACAGAAAAAAACCATTCGGTCAATGTCTTCAAGCCTTATCAGGATATTTTCATTTGCAGCTCAACTCATTAGAAGGTAATCAAGCTGAAAAATTTTCCACTTCAATATCATCTTTTACTTCACTTCTCTTGCAAAATCTACCATAAACTATCAGTTTGGATGTACCAGGTGTTAGGAACCGCTATGCACCATTACTTATGGAGGATACGGATAATAGCAACAGTTCATGAATTATGATATTGTTAAGAATCGACTGTTACTTTGAATAGTCGAGTCACTCGTATGAAGATTATTTATATGTAACGACTATTCAAATGTAACGATTATTCAAATGTAACGAATAAAAGGTGTAACAACATTTTTGTATATAATTATGAAGTGCAAAGATCACTCTTTGCAACATCTTAAATATGCAGATATCTATAATTTTCTTCTTGTGTGTTTGTTTAGTAATACTCATTGCCGTTGAATAACAACAGTACTTACACCAGGTACTGCATAAATTATTCTTATGTTAGCGTTTAAACATATTTAACGCAATGAGTTGACTGAAAATATATGCATCAGTATAACTAGAATACTGAGTAATTTTTGTCAAATAGTACCTGAGCTAGCACATTGTACAATGAATCAAATTGTTGACCTCATCCTTTCTTTGTACTTTTTTATATTATATGGTTTTGTAAATTTATTCAAACATTGCTGAATGAACTCTACAAAATAGAGATAACGTGTGTTGCTGGTCATTTTACTACAAAAAGCACCCAAATCTTAGTAGAAATATTCATAGACTCATTTGCACAATATACAGACCTTGAAGGATTACACATGTGCCAAGCATGAAAATTTCAGCTTCACTGCTAAAACTTGTGGCAATTATAATCTTTGAAAGTGGCCCAGACTCATTGATGATAGCACTAGGCATACTGATAGATTTAGCCTGCCATAATGAGAGAGGACAGCAACATTTAGAAGTAAAAGGAAATTGCACAATGGCACCAGAATAGCATGTTTGCAATATGATGCTATGGTTAGCACTAATGGTGGCTAAGTTTGGAGATACACTGAAACAGATTTTGTTTGGTATCTTTGCAATGCTGTTCTTGACAAAAATACTGCTGATATTCCTTTACATCTTGCCACATCTTTTGTAATGTACAACCTCATTTTAGCAACTACAACTGATTTTAATCCTTCAATATCAACTGACTTTCATTCAGCAACAACTGGATAGCATGCGAGAACAAATAGCGCACTTTTGTTAGGAATTGACCAGCTAACGGTTAATCCTATAACTATGTTAGCTGCATCATTGTTTCTATTCTCAGCTTCAGAATTCTGACTGCTGACATCATGCTCTCACTTTAGCCAATGGAACAGTGCCATAGCGCAATTACTACTAGTCCATCATATGATTGAATAATTGTCTGTCTTGCACTGCTAGAGTTCACTTCTAGCAATGCAGTAATATATACTGTATGATTTATGTTTCAATGTCTGTTTGTGTCACAACTTTCTTTTATCACTCCAGATGTTTGTGGGCTTGCTAGCTCTACCTGAGTTGGTATGGCATATTTGATATGAAGTTGCCCTGTCCAAGCAAACTCCAGGACCATGTCAAAATCCTAGCTTCCAGCTCCAGTTGGGTCTGAGAGGTGCTGTACTTGACATCATACCAAAGTAAGGATGGATTGATCAACAATAACACTCTGCATTTGTCATCAAACCGCATTCAGTTTCTGTCATAATCGAATATTTGCATTCAAATCTTATTGTACCTTAAGTTGTTTATAATTAAATTATAAGTGATAAATGAATGAACATAGCACAAATGAAACTCCAGTTGGGACAGGACTGCTATGGAGTATTGAAATTCACTGAACACCACTCAGGCACAAGGCCTGATGGTCATGCAGCATGTTTTTAAATGTACAACAAAAAATTGATAATCGACAACTATATTTATCTTTTTTTCTTGAAATTGAGCCACTTGATTCTTAATTTTATTGTAACAAGGAATACTACCTTGTGTAATAATACTGACAAATAAATTTTGTGAGCCATTGAAAATCAGGTAAAGTAAGGTAGATTATGCTTCTGAGGAAATGAAATTGATGGCATCTCTGAAAGTCATTCAGTTTGATATATTTAAAACAATGTTTATAAATTTTGTGTGCTACAACTGAAGCTCAATAAAAATTAGGAATGTCATTCCTGTTAGCTTCTCTTGACTGTATGTTTACTCTTGCTTTTGCAGCTGTGGATTCAGTAAAAATGCTACTAAATATTAATCTGAACAAAATAATTTCATGAGATAAACAATTTTAACCAAATAAACTATTATATAAGTTCAAAAAGTTTCATTAAAAGGCAAAGGCTTTTATTTATGTTCAGTAGTGGCTGCTACAATAGTGTGCATGAACTAAATTATCAACTCTTAAATGCTGTTGATTTAAACTGCATTTCATTAAAAGTGTTATGGCAGTGTTACAAATATTTATGGTGGTTGAAGTTTGCAACTCTTCCTAATCACGTATGCCCAGCAGAAAAAGGCAGGTAAGCTAAAATAGTTTATCTTAAACATTGCATTTTATAATGCAGAAGTTTTAATTGGTGAATCGCCATTTCCTTGACCATTTCAAAAAATTTTGGCATATGCTAGAGCTGTATGTTCAATAGCTACGAGTAGATTAGTATGAATGTATTTAAACTGTGGAGTTTTCATAATATGCAGCCCAATCTACTGCTCTATGCAATGCCAACAAGTACTTTTGCCAGGAGTTGTTTCCTCCTCTTTATTGATGCTTAAAAAATTTAAAATATTACATTTACCTTCAAACAATTTAAAGCACCTTAAAGCTTTTTGGAATAACAGGTGCAAAATATCCTGTAGTGTTAGAAACATGAATAAGATAAAGCATATCAACTATGGCTTTAAAACCATTCCTCAAATAAAAGGTAGCACATAAAATGGGTGCATTTATTTAAAAGAATTGTTTTTTGGCAACTTTTCTTAAACAATGGCCTTTCGTTTTGGACAAATTTTTGTGTATAATGCAGATATTTCCTTCAAAATATGGTTTAATTTTTCCTACCAGTAACAATAAGATTGAATTAGTATGAAGGAAAATTTGCAACATGTTTGCTCAAGCTTTGTATGTCAGGAACCGTACCATTATGGATCGGATTCAGTTATTATCGGCCAAGGACTCGGTACCAACCGAGTGACTCGGTGTTCAGCTCTGAGTCATTATGAAATGTTGTTTGCGTTGCAAAGGTCACTTTTCGCAACGCTTGTGAGATAAGTTAATATACTGTTAAACTATTTTTCTTACTCTTTCTTGCAGTACTTCTCAACCAGTTTGGGCGCAGTCCTCATATTGTAGTTCTAAGAAACTCAATCTATCAAAAATGTTAAGTTCATAGTGCACACCTGTAGGATAGTATCATAAGTTCTATAGTACCAAGATGTTGATGAGCTTTAGTCTGGCATTTATGATGCCTTGACTGCAGCCTTCAGAATTATATTCAAGTATATTTGAATTCACCAAATGTATGCAGCTTTTGCTTGTCAGGGCCTATTTCAACAGAAAAACAGGTACAATGTAAGCAGTTCAACCAACTTGTGCACTTGTTGAAGAATTTACTGTCCAAAATATAATAAAGTGCATCTTCATAAGCCTATTTGATTCAATTCTATTGGCTACTCATTCATAACAAAAAAATGCATAACATTTGACAATAAAATGAGAGGGAGAAGAGATATATCTCCTTCTACAAAGGACTGACATGAGCATACATAAAAGCATTTCTAAGTTTGTACAAGGCAATAAAAACTGACCAACAGCTATTTTAATTATATGGATTAAACAAAAGATAGCATGAAATGATTACTTGAAAATCAAAAAGTATTAGAAAGCAATATTAGTTATCATGCGTACATCAAAGATTGCATAGATAATTCTGTCTAGCAGTAGCCTTAATCGATTTATTCATGAAGCATATTTAATTTTTCTAAAGTAGCTTAATAATTAGCAATTCTGGTAAATGCAATGCATTATCAATTTTTTACTTTCAAGTCTGAAATTTAGCTTTTAAGAAAAATGATCTGAATATGGGGTAAAATGGTACTAAAGAATGTATTCCACCATTCAAATCTTCAATTACTAATTTATTTAATTTTTCTCTTGATACAGAACAGTTCAGTATTTTATTCTACACTTTCACCTAGATCAAGCATCCAATAAAATTCAACAAAGATATAATTTGTTCTGTGATATGTTCATACATGTGTTAGAAACATGAAACACAACAAAGCACAAGAAACTGTGACAGAAATATGTGCATTAATCATGCACTAATTGTATTGATAGAAGTGAGCTAACTTCATCAACACAACAAAGTATATAACCCTACAAGAATCTGTGCAGCCAATTTACTTGAAATGTCATAAATGAACACATACCGCAGCTATAAAAATAGAATTAATCTCTAGGGGAGTTAATTCCAAACAATATGCTCAAATTACTGACAGCATACTCACTCAAAAGTTCTAGCATAGTGGTAAAGAAACGATTCAGGTAGTAAATTGTTCAAATTTTGTCCTGACTTAACATGCATTTGTTAAGAGTAAAATGTAGCCACAATCAGTCTCTATATGTATATATACATATATAACTTAGACTTGAGTTAGAGTACAAGGTGATTAGTTTTGAGTACTACATGGTATTCATCACAATGGGAAAATTTAGTAAATATATATAAGCTTCCTGTATTAGCTATGAGAAATTTATTTTTAACTTACCAAGTCAAAAATTCTTGTAATTTTTGAAGGGCATTTTCAACTATAAAATTATAATCTTACGCTTTAATTCTGCATTTGCTAATCAACTAAGAAAAAACTGTAAAACATATTATTCCAGAACAAATATGAGTTACCTTTCTTGAATCTCAAGTTCATCTGAAATCGCTGTTTTCTTCTGATGCATCTCTTTCTCAAAGCAAATCATATACGTCATCACTATAAATTTGTGCAAAAGTATTCAATCACCTTTTTAATTCACAGATGTAGACATTTTGCATGTATTTAAATCATTCCAAAAGTACTCTATATACCTTTAGAAGAACTTAGAATGGATTTGATCGAGAAAAGTCTTCCACAAAAATCTTGAACGCAAAAAAAAGACAATGCATACAATTTTACAGATCTTGAGCATTGAAAGTAAAATATGTAATTGTAGCAACCCTATCCATAAAATTTCTGTGGACATTTGCAAAATAATCCATGAGCATCCTGGGTGGTAACTGTCAGGAATTAACTTGTATCATGAATCAATTCCTTTTTTACTTGTAGCTGCAGATATTCCTTTTGAGAGCATTATTTTATGCTAGTCATATTCTCAAAATTGTCTAGTTACACAATAGTTTTGAATTGCTGAAGTTGTGTTGGAGAAGTGTAATCACTTCTCACAACACAGGTTGAGATATAGTGTACATTTGAGCTGTTACTCTCTTACATTGTTTGTCTGTTGGTTGTGTGTCACGACAGTAACCCACGGTGTGCATCACTTTCAAGGGTTGTCTGTGTTTTCTCTGGATAAGATAGCCGGTAAACCAGTAGAAGGCTATTGTGACTTTTCAGCTAATCATTTACAAGAGGTCTAGCCACTGTTTTATAGACATTTTCTTGTGAAATTTTTTGGGGAAAAACTGTTATATTTGAACTCTCAAACCTGAAATTGAGTAGAAATAGACTCAATTCATTTTTTATGCAGGATTTGAAACACTTGTAGAGTAAAGAATTAAAAATGTTATAAAAATATAATTTTAATAATATTGTCAAGGAATTTTGTTCATCTCTCTTAGTTGAAAATTTGGTTAATAAAAAATTCAAATTTGAAAATCCATTGGAAAATATTTTTTGTCTCTGCAACTTTTAAGCTTTGAATTTAAATGCCAAAAAATTTTCAGTATGAATAGTCAATCATGCTTAAATAGGCAATATCTTCTTCTGTATTATACGTAATAGTTTTCACTTTTGTAAAAGCAATCGTATATTTAAGATTTGAATGAAATGAAAGTTTTTGCTTTTGATTGCATTTAACGAAGTTTTCCATGATACAAGTTGATCAAGAAAAAGAAAGGAAATATTTTAAGAATATGCCATTGTTTCTTAAACAACAAATAAGTTAACCGTAAGAAAGCAAAATAGTTTGAGAGAAAAATAACCTTAAAAAGTCCAAGAAAAAGTAATTGGCAAACAAAAACATTTTTGCTAAATGTTAGCAGTTTTTAATTTATATATAAAAATATTAGAGTAAGAAAAAACTTTGCAAGACTACTTTTGAAATGTACGCAGTAAAATTCTTATCCAGATAAAAGGCAACCATCATTTGTATGTCAAGAACTCTAACCTATCACAATGATGAAAATGCACTTAACAAGTTTCAAGCGTTTGTCTCCATAATCTTTCACCACATTCCCAGTTTAAACTTAGGTCAACATTGCCCTAGCCCTGAAAAGGCTGATACTTTCTTCCCTCATTCTTCAATTCTTGGTTTTCAAACTGCATATACTGCGAGTATAATGATCCGAAAATGCCAAAACTAAATGACTAGCAGTAATACCTTGGCTGACTTTATTAATGTGGCTTGTGAAAGTACTGTACAATGCAATAGCTCAGTTTGCTTTGTGATTTTGTGTGCGTTATCCCTTAAACAGTAATTGACTCTCTACAAAAAAAATGATTTTTACTTCTGTCAACTAAATTCTGGTGTCAATGAAGAAACGACAAATGTAAAACGTGCTATCGAGAGAATTTTACTTTGCACTGGTTTTTTCAGTTCAAAAGTTTTTGGCGGTATATTGCTGTACAATTAAAAAATCTTTGGATGTAGTAGTTTCCATTAACCTACCAGTACGGTTGGTAAGGATTACAAAAAAAGGGTGTGGAATTATAATATTATCTTACTATTGAAATTGAAACTTGGGGAAATATAAATTTGAGCCGTTAATGGATAATGCTGGTATCAGGGCAGTATTCTACTATTTCCATTAACGTCTTCATCGTTATAATCCAAGAGAATCTATTACCTAGCCTTAACTCGTATGAACTTAAGATAAATTTTTTCCAAAATGAATTGTGCAATAACCATCAACGACTTCATAGAAAACCTCAGGATATGATTTTTCAAAAACTCCAAATCGAACAGGATTTAAGGGAATCCCGTATACCGCCAATAAATTCAATTACCCTTTTTTACTATCTTTGAATTCATTTACCACTTTAGTTTTTTTGAAAATCAGCTAAACTAAAATTTTATATAAGAAGAAAAGAGGATTATAAATAGCCTACAGACTTTAATTTTTCACTTATATATCGTGAGCTTCTAACTTCTGGATGCTATAAAATCTGATAAATTTAATTCAAACTGGGCACGAGGTCCATTTTTCCGACCCAGCTTTCCTGTGGTTTGAGGGTATGGGGTATCACTTTTCCGCTTTCTACGCATAAAAAATTCTTATATCCCATATTTTCATCACCAAAAGGAGACCACACAATCGTATCAGCATAACCTTCAGTGTTCTTGATAAGCAACTGAAAAACAGAAATTAACATATAAATGCTCAGATTTTAAGAATTTTATGCATTTGAATTAACTGAGTAAAAGCGCATAAGGAGCCTTAACAAAAAATTTTCTTTTGACTGCAAACCTAAATAGTGCCCTTTCAACAGACTTTTCACTAATGAAAGAGTAGAATTTACTGCTATATTATTTAAAAGTTTCAAATAAATTAATTTCTAAAGTTTCACTTTGCAACAAAACGAGCACATTATGAGCTGAAAAATCACTGAAATATGCATTTGTCCTCTTAAATTATCTTTCACCCAAACACTTTTTAAGTCATTTTGATTTTTCATCCACAATAATGTAGCCAAGCTAAGCCATTCAAACCTGATCAACAGAAAAAAGAAGAATTAGCTGACCTTTCGGCTTCCATCAACTAGAGATATATCTCCGGATACGTTGTAAAACACGTAATCGACAGGTTTCGAAACTGAAACAGTAGAAGATGCCCATGAGTTTTTCGATGGGGGATCTAAAGTTTTGTCCAAAAATGTGGATGATGAGAATGCATCGCTTTCCACATAAGCGGTTTGTACATCGGTAACTCTAAAATAACTGTGTAAAGCGGATTGGAACGAGAAAGGCTTGTCATCTTTGTTGGTAATCTAAAAAGATAAAAAAATATTCTGATTACCTGATATAATAGAGATGCAGAGACAGAATATAGTAAATGGAAGAGCAAGATTAGATTATAGATTGAGTACACAATGATACTTCAAGATGGAATTGTTCTAGAAACATATTCTGTGACTGCAAATTCAAATAATGGCCAGTATACTGGATTCTAAACTACTTGTCTGCAAAGCTAGATAACTCTCAACGAAAATAAAATATATATTCATGGAAATGTGAATTTCTTTAATAGTGCCACTAGTGACCACAGAAATGAATCGATCTCAAGAGCGCCTGCCATTAAGAATGACTCAAATCTAAAAAAAGAATAATTTTAGAACTGATTTTTTATCTCTAAGCCAATTAAAATGGGTGACACTTTCCTTGAAAATATATACACAAAACTGACAGCATATTCGATCTGCTTTGGCCGATCAGAATCTCATACAAAACTTTAATAAATTTATTGGTCAATTTGCTCTAGCAGTTGTTACAATCGAATTTTCTTTGAATCAAAGACCCAACGCTCTGAAATCGAATCTAAAGAAATATATAAATCAACTTCCAAATACTGAAAAATTTGAGGTAATTCAAGTATAGCCCCTGAGGTAATAAACGGGGACGATGGTAGTTGAGGAAATTTAGCACGCTTTGAACTGATTTTTAGAGTTCAAAATAAAATAGCTTTGGCTAGAGATAAGCAGCTCACCAATCAAAATGCATTTGCAACAAAATAATGCTCTTGAAGTAATTTTCTTTAACATACTTGCTACCAAACTAGAAAATTTGCAGTATGAGTGACGTATATGGATAACATTATTTAGAGCAATCACCTCTAGAGTAGTGCTAAGTACATCGGCTAATAAGGAAACAGTAAATAGACAGGTGAACTTGTAAGGCCACATAGCCATTGTCTGAGGCGATTCTTCTAGTTTCAGAGTAACCGATCCAGCTGAACTGCTTTCTATATCCCATTCCATATTTCTGGCAAACCCGTGCTGAAAAATGTAAAAAATATACATAAGATATTTTAGTATCATGTTCATTTCTTTGAAATTAACAAAAATGGGTATTTATGCATAATATAACATGTCATAATGCCTACAATTGATGCTCACATTTATTATGTAATATGCAACTTTATAATTTATTCAATTGTCCTTTAGTGCAATTTTAGTAAACATTGAATTTTAGCAAAACATTATATAGTTCCAACGAGACATCTCATATTGTGCTAAAATATTTCATAAATGTTAAGAAATGCATGCATATATATATTCTGCATATGGTACAGAAAATATACTTTTTAATCTTTTTTTGTTTGATACGCTCCACGAAAAGTAGACTTACCTGTTGAATTTCTCCAGGTCCGAACTGAGGGAAACAATGCGGTAATCCGCCTGAAATGGGCTTAGAGCCATCGAGCTTCGCATCTGGCCTGACGAAAAGCGAATCATACCCATCTACCTAAAATGAGATTATTCTATAAATAAGTTGCAAGTTTAACGAATTGTTAAAGAATTACAAAAAAATTTGCTAACTCTCTAATTGCAAATTTTCGGTCTTTCATAGTAAATCGCTCATTTAAAAGTTGAATTTTAAATATTTTTCATGGTAATATGCGACGATTCGTTCATGTCGTAGATAAGTAATCTGCAGACCTTGAAAGATGTTACGCATGCGCCGAGCGTGAAAATTTCAGCCTCACTGCCAGAACTTGTGGTAAGTATTATCTTTCGAAGTGGCCCAGATTCATCGATGGTAACACCAGCTGCACTAGTAGATTCGGCCTGCCGTATTGAGAGAGGGTAGCTACGCTTAGAAATTAAAGGAAATTGCACAAAGGCACTAGAATAGCACGTTAGCAATACGATTGCAAGGACGAAGGTATTCATAGGTAGGAAATTAATTTGTTCGACTATGTAGGAATCAATTTATGGAGCGTGTTACAAAAAATTACAAATCTATTTACAAATCCAGATTAGGAGGCAAATATTAAAAGTTTGCCGTAAAAGTTGCCAGAGATTTCGCCTACGTTTCGCCAGAGTATTGCGTTACATGTATTTAAATCTAAATTTAGAGAAAAATAAATTATTCATTGAGTCAATCAATTACTATCATACTCGAAACTACCTTTAATATTGGAAATCTACGGAACTGCTTTACTGGTAAAAGATTAGTGCACCTTACCCTTCAAATGCATCTTGAGTTAAAAAAATTACTTGTTTTCCATCTTAATTTAACATAATAAATGTCATCTATGTTTAATGATAGAGGTATAGACGATGCAGTTGTGGTAAAATAATATACAATGAAGAAATCAAAACTGATAGTTTATACATGGCTAAACTACTTACTGCTTGTTAACAGAATATGGATTTTCACAAATTGGTGTCGAGAGTAGTTTAATATATGAATTCAGAGTAATAGAAATGTAACACAATGCTGTCAATTAGGAGTTTGTCAGAAATTAACTTGTAAGTTAATTCCTTTCTCTATTTTAGCTGCAGATGTTCCTATTAGGAACATTCTTTATTTTTATGCTAATCATATTCTCAATAAGTGGCTAGTTATATTGTAGTTCTAAAATTACTAATGTTGTGTTGGAAAAGTATAATCGCTTCTCACACCACAGGTCGAGATATAATGTACGTTTGGGCTGTTACTCTCTGTTGGGACGTACAGCAAAGCAGGCAAAAATGTAAGAGAACAGCAACTCAATTATACATTATATCTCGACCTGTGTTGTGAGAAGTGATTACACTTCTCAAACACATTATTAATTTTTGACCTATTGTATGACCAGCCACTTATTGAGAATGTGACTAGCATAAAAATAAAGAATGTTCCTACTAGGAACATCTGCAGCTAAAATCGAAAAAAGAAATTAACTTACAATATAAGTTAATTCCTGACACTCTCTTGCATTGTTTGCCTGTTCTGTTGTGCATCACGACAGAATTATTGTTAATATAGTTAATACTTTTTATCAGCAACAAGTCTTCAGTTCAATCTCTTATGAGATGACCCTTCTAGTGGCAGCACAGTGGAAAGCAATACTTTTTCTTGGTATGGTACTTTTTACAGAAAATACTCTCACCATAAAATGCAATAAGTTTTGTCAAAAACTTAAGCATTTATAAGTATAGTAGCAAATGTACTGGCCCTAGCTTTTAAAGATTATTGTATGAAAGTGAATTTATATTGATTAACTAAAGCAAAAGTTCACATCACTTCAATATTTTACTTTAATTTCCTTGAGAAGCTTATATCTTTTTCCACTAAAACAAATATATCCACATTCAATTCTAATAAGAAATTTAGAGGTTTATTTATACCAAGAATGAAATTTATTAAATAGTTTTAATGCCTTCAAAAATTGGTTAGGGATTTGTTCATTATAATCATGATTGATTTTTTTACCATCCCAATGAGAATAAATTTCATTGAGTCATTTAATGGATATTTCCTAAAAAAAGTAGTAGCTTCTGTTGACCAAGCACTTCTTGTGGCATTGATGGGATTAGAAGTTAACCTCTTTTGGTTTATGCATGTTATGAATTGTTCTGCAGAACTAGTACTGGTGACTCAAAGCGTATCAGTTGAGGAAGATTTTGTAGTCAATTGTTGCGAACCCCACCTAGAATTTCACACTGTTTACAAAGCTGGTGCTTGAGGATGTCTTCACTTACATCAGTAGAGCAAAATATAAAAAAATAAAAACTACACAGAGCACCAGCAAGAGATAACTGTAGATAATTTGTAGATTTACTGTTTATTATAAGATTCAAGTTATGTACTATAAATTCTCAATACATTTATAACAAACTTTAATAATCCTTAAGCTGCCAGTCCACTTTTAAATAAGGATATTGCCCTAGATTTAAAGACAATAGTATTCTGTCTTTAGTCTACTCTATAAGCTCATCCTTCTCACAATTGAATGATAGAAGATATAGATATTAAGTCTGTAAACTGGTTATTGTTCCCAATACGAAAGAGGTGCAAACTATATCACTCGTACTTTTTAAAGGATCTTTGAGTACTTTATGTCAAAAGATATGAAAAATATAGTTATCATTCACTGGTAGATTTAGGAGATTTGGAACTGCAGATGTTTAATCACTGCTTCAGTTATCTGCCAGTACATTGTTTTTCATACAATGTTGACATGCATTTTTCAACCTTATTATGCTCAAGTATAGCTATTTGATTTTTTCAGGCGAATGACAAAACAGTTTAGTAAATTTTTTGAAAATCCCTTAAAATTTACTTGAAACTACCATTCAACAGGAAAGCTTAACAATGAGAAATAATACATAGTACAAATTCAGTAATATTTGCACCTTCCGCGAGGCTCGAACTCGCGACCACCAGATTAAAAGTCTGGCGCTCTACCTACTGAGCTAGGAAGGCTTATAAACCGTCGATAAAAAATTTATTGTAGTTTAAATAGTTACGAAGGGTCTGCGAAATACAATCCATCACCATTATTTTATTTTAAAAATTCTATTGATATAAAGCCTTATTGGTAAATGGAACATGACGGATATAGCAGTGTTCGGATCGAGGGTTCATCTTCTAAGTCTCGTTTGCGTTTGATCGGAATTTCATTTATTGTTGCGTTCGTTGTATTTTTGGGAATTGGTGCTCTTGGGCCGTCCGTATGGGTCATCGAAGGCACTCAAGAGAGCAAATACTATCTATTACAGGCTGGAAAACTTACCCCGATAATACTAGGAGATCCAAGAATAATAAAAAAAGAAAACCAGATATTTGCCATTCAATCCCGCATCTCGGCTCCAAATTTCAACGGGATAGATAATAGCGTATCAACGTCATCGACTTCATTAAACATTGTTCTAAGCGTTACTGCTGATAAAGAGAATATTGTCGATGATGAATACATCAATCGAGATGTTAAATGTTCTGCTGGCGAAGAATGGTGTAATTGGTTAGATCTCTTGACAGTTGATCTCGTTGATGCCGAAACCTACATTATAACAGGAGATATTGAAGGGCCTGAAAGCTGGACTGTAAAAGGAAGTGATGGAAAGCCTACGTTGATAGAGGAAGATGTGCGCATCAGCGTGCAAACTCGTGCCTGGTACGCTTATATTATTGAATTAAATCGTAATAGATATTTCAATCTTTTGAGTGAAGTCACAGTGACTTTTCGAGAATGTAGAAATCACTATATTCTATTTTCATTATCAGTATTTATTAGAAATATTCATTTAAATTGTAAATGAATTCAAACTTACTAATTGCATTGAACTTCGCAATACTAATAATTAATGCATATATATATATATATATATATATATATGTTGTATTTCTGGTTAAGAATGGTTGGAATATTCATTGGGCTAACTGACGTAATTTACTTTGAAATGTTTGCAATTATTTTTTACCTTTTGTACTATACGCTATTTTAATAATGGCAAGTTTTATCCATATTTTGCGATAAATTTTCTATGCAACGAACTCTTTGAATGAGTTGTTGAGTTCAATGAGTCTGATTCTTATTTTTATGTTAGTAAACCTTCACAGTTTATTGCAACTGCAATTTTCAAAAGAATTACAATGTACTCCCAAACTTTATCATTTTACGTTCTTTTTTGCTCAATTGAATATTTCACTCCTCCCCTTTGATTAACACTTTATTTATTTTCAAAAATAAGAAAACAATTTTTTTAAGTACTAATTTTGATATTGAACATTGGTAGATTGACCAATACTAATGTTATACTATGCGAATATTATCCATCGAAAAAGGACATCACACCTAGAATTGTTTTTTTCACCCTCCCCCCCACCACTAAAAGGCTTATTTTGTTCTAGCATAATGTTTTTCCAAAAGTCTTTTCTATCTGCCTGTTGAGTAAAGGGCAGACAACAGTATTTATGGTGATGCCGACCTGCATTCCTTTGTTAAAACTGCCAATTAACACCTTTCAAAAGTAACCTGCTCATGCTTAATATTGATTACTCCTAACTGAATTGCCTTTGATTGTTCACAATTTTAACAATTCTTACTGAGCAGTCATCGAAAAGTACAGATAATCAGAATTTTTCAGTGACTAGCATTTGTTATGGATGACAGAAATGCATTTGTACTCAAGAACGATGGCATTTTCAAATTTTAAATACCTACAATGTTTTAGTAATTGTTTCATAAATATGCATATTTTATGTTTTTTTTCAGTGTTTTTCATAGAACAGTTTCAAATGTTTAAATAGGTATATCGATTCTGCATATACCCGGTTTGAGATGGGTTGGAAGTATTTCTTCTTGTTAATTACTCTGATAGTTCTTTTAACACCGAGATACGGATTTTTAAGCGCCATTAAGCGAATTCGTCGTGAAATGTGGAGTTTCCAGCAAAAATGGACTCTAAGGCTTCTTATATGTTTAGTACTCTTCAACGATTCCTTCTTTGCCCTGAGGATTTACTCAACTGGAAAGGTTCAACTTGCTTTTACATGTATTTACATTCTTTGCGTACTGATCTTCATGTTCGCAATATTGTTATGGTGGCTTTTGGCATTATCAGATCTTCGTAGCGTTTCAAGGTTAGAATTATACATGTATATTACAGCTAGTTGTTGCTGTTTCATAAAGGCTTTATACTAAGGTCCGCCTTGAACCTTTTATTCTAATTTGTGCTTTATTTCTGTTTCGGCATTGTAAAAGTAAGATTTCAAGATAAAACTTATGATTTTCTAAATTTCAGTTTTTTCTTACAATTTCAAAAGCAGCACTTGGGACTATTATATTAAGAGGTACAAAAAAAAGTTGATTAACTTTTTTTTTCAATTTGATTATCATGTGGCATGCTAGGAACAATTTTAAAAGTTACTGAAAGATAGTTTTTCATTGCGGGTACCTCTTAATATTAATAGTACTTAAGGAAGGGCAAGTATCGTATTACAAATTTGTATTGTAATTTTAGAGAGGCTATTTTTGTAAAAATACATTTTTTAGATAAGTCATTTTTTAGCTAGCACGTAATTTTTTTAAATTAAATGTTACTTTTTACAGTACATAATACTTTTCTAGATAACAAGGTACTAGTATTTATAGGATGATGTGTAAATTGTTCTTTACTTTGACTAAATTCAAAATTGACAGAAAATGCAGAGATAAGATTTGTAGCCAAGTTTGAACGTAGCAAATTTGTCAAGAACATGGTTATATTTAAATTTTGTTATGCCCGAAAATGTGAAGCTAACCTTAGATGATATTGGATTTTTTCGTTCACTTTCTTATATGAAATTCAGTAAAATGAACTCAATAAATTTATTGTAAAATGTTTTCTTTAGGTAGAAGATTGCAAGTTATTTTTAATTATAGCATGTTAATGGTATTTTTCAAGATAAAAAATATTCCTTTTATATAACAAGTTACTAGTATTTCGAAGGTAACATGCATTATTTTTATATATATGATACTTTTGCTAAAGTTAAAAGCAATATTTTTGTTTTTAATAGATCTCAGGACAATCAGACATCTTCGAGTAGAACCTCCTTCTTCTGGCTTCCTAAAATTTTATTAGTTTTGGCCATCGTACTTGTCAATTTGGCAGCCTTTTTCTACTATAGATACAATAAGTACGTGTCGCCAGTTTACGACGGGGTGAGCGATAGTAGCTACGAGGCCAAAATCTTTGCTGGTTTTTTGGGGGTACTAATGTGCATCTATTTGATTTGGTGCATCGTACTTATCGTATCGAGTTGTAGGTATGTGATTTAAAAAAATTTCTCGTATTGAGTTGTTTTCGTATCAGTATGCATACAATTGATATTTCATGCGTCGATGGCCCGCAAAACGATTCACAGGTGATAGCCTTAACTGATACCATTGGTTACATCAAATACTGGCAGTTAATCGAATATATCAGATTATCGATATCAATTTACACCAGTAGAGGGAGGGTGGTGGCATGTACACCTATTCAAATAATAGAATTCATAATTTAGTGGACCATCGATTTCAGATGTATTCTATTATTTTATAGCATTACTGCTGCACCGACTCCATTTACTAGTAAATACTGACATATTCAATTATCGGATACTTTTTGATGTAACCGATGGTATCAGTTTTTTTATATCTCTGTTACACTTACAATGCCCCAAAACTGTTCTTTTCATCACATTTTAGTAACAGTGGAATAATTGATTTGCAGAACAATATTTTTTGCGTCTTTTCACTTATGTTCCCGTAAGTTATGTAATTGATGATGCTCTTGGGCGTCTTGAAATATTTAAACTGATGTACTATAATCATTAATTGAAAAATTTGTAAGACAAAAAAGGATAAAATATGAGTTTTTACGTACTTCAAAATTTGTTTTTTCTTCAATGATATATATCTGTTATTTCTTATAATATTGTTTCAGTATCGGATGTGAGGTTTTTTCAATTTGGATACAAGATAAAATTACCTCGTACCTTTTAGTTGAGATTTTTTATGAAAATAAAATATTTACTATTAAATTTGCAAGTTTTGGCAAAAGGGGCTATTTACCGAAGAATTCATCTTAAAGTACTTTGTTACTACAGAAAACATCGAAGAACAAATTTGATTTCAACGAATTTTCCTTCAATTGAATAATGAATACGTCATACTATCCAAAGTTCAGCAAGGGATTTTAAAATATAGCAAATTAATCATGTGGTCCAGGCAGATTCACTATCCAAATTTTACTGCATGTTTTGATTCACGAGCATATGAATTTACATCTATATAGGTATGTATCAAGCTTATCCCCGGGGTACAAATTTTTATACGGCATCACCTTTTTAACCCTTGTCATCAGTATCATTGGGGTATTTACTGCGGCGTTTTACCCGTGGTCAACTAGCGCGGTCACATTTTTGGGCTTCCATGGTCTATACAATATATACGTATGGACTTTGGCGTATGCTTATGCCCCAGTGTTTTCATTGTCTAGAGAGGAGGAATTTACGGAGCACGAAATGGTGGGATCTTTCGGAGGGCAAAAAGGCCCTGGTCACTTGGCCCACCAGCATAGTATGGGTAGTGATACCTAGACCTATTTTTAAATATAAGGCCAGAATGACCACCCCCATTTGGGGGGTGATCTTTAGGGCTTTTTTCTTTTGGTGAACAAATCTGCTGCATAGCTCACAGGAATATGATGTTTTAATATTATATTTTTCAATCGAGAGAGTATAACTGATTAATATAGACGCGGAACTTCACTCATGACGTTTTTTTGTTGAAATTTAAAAAGTATTTATTTTGTTGAAATTTATATCTATTGATGTGTACCTGCCAGGAAGTTTTAATTTTTTATTGCCTGCGTAGTGCATATCAAAATTTATGAAGAGTTTTTTTGTATAAAAATATTCGAAATTCGGAAACTATATGAATTACCTCAGGATAAGTTTTGAGATTCTCCTTCTTTCTGATCGCCAGAGAGCTCATGTATACAGCGTGTCCATGAAGAGTACCGGCTTCAAAAAAAATATTTACCATTGTAACTTTTGCTTTTAGAGCCGTTCAGTAAAATTCATTTATTTGAAAATATGCATGATGATTGGACGCCATTTAAACCGTTTTGGATGCATTGCTGTTGATTCAGAACTGAAACTATGCATTGAATGTGTAGCACAAAATTTTATAACGTAAATTAAACCAGCGAAATATGCTGCTCTTTCAGCTCAAAAATAAATACTACTTGAGAAATTGGTACAGGCAATCTGTAGCTAACTGTTTTGGCTCTGGTTAGATAAAAGACATGGTAGGTTACAAAAATCAGTTTTGTACCGATGGTATGTTCAAAATAGCTTAGCTGATACCGATGAAACACCAAAAAAGTTAGCGATAGCTGCGTATGCGTAGTAGATCAAATAAAGCGGCTAGTCATAGCTGGTGCAGTTCGTGAATATCCAAATAAAGCATGCATGACAATTTATCCATTTCATTGTTAGGCTATGCTAGAGGTTGTAATTATAAGTTAAATGCAATTTATCTCGAAACCAAGATGCAAGCCTCTTGGATTACTCAATAGCCTGAAAAAGACTTTGTCAACACTCTGAAAGTCAATTTTTGACTATTTAAGAGAATCGGTTGGTACCTTTTCACCAAAATCTCTCAACAGCGATGTCTGAACTATTTCATTGTCCTGTGTTTTTTGTAGAATACATACAAGTATTCTACAAAATTTTATAAATTATTCAGGGAGGTTTCCTATTCAGTTCCAATAAAATACTTATCCACAAATTAGAATGCAACTCCCCAAAATAACAAGACAAATAACTTCCAATTGATGTGAACAAAAGGAGATGGAATGTGTAAAACAAAATTATTATGAAAAATATTTGAGTTTAAAAACTCAAAGTACTTAATGGAAAATCAAATTTTAAAAGAAGTTTGCTAGTGCTAGCAACAGCTCTTGCATCCAAATAGAAACCAACAGAAAGTAACAAAAGACAGCTTTTCTGCAGCAAAAGAATATTTTCAAAACTTATTTCTAGCCATAAGCTTTGTGAATGTGAATTTTTTTCATTACTGCAGTTTATTATATCGCTCCATGAGAGAATTTGGCTGAAAAAAATATGGTAAAATTCTAACTTTATTAAGAGATTTTGATTGACCCCTCCAAAACATGCTTTTAAACTATAGTTTCTAAAAAGTTCAAATGATATAATTTGACTGGCTTTGTGGCACACAATTTCACTTAAGATTTTTTTTGTCAAAAAATGATATTGAAAATATGCATTGACAACTATAATTTTTTAATTTATCAACAACTATTTTGGAAATTCTTTCACTTAAGTTGAAACAAGTTGATTTCAGCAGCAATACTTGTAAAAAAATACTGCAATGGGCTGTAATCAGTTCTCATGCAAAAGCAATTACATTTCTTATTAGAGTCTCTTATAAAATATGAAATGCTATTTGGAAATGGGAAGAATTGAAAGTGCCTTTTTTATGAGGAGCATATGAGTAACGGTAGGGGAGATAATGGAGCCAAGTCTGACAGGGAGTATAGAAAATGTTCCTGTAATGGTAGGGGAGATAATGGAACCAAGTCTGACAGAGAGTATAGAACATGTTCCCACACTTCTATTTAAGCGACAATTATCACACCAATCCAAAGGTGGAAAATTGGCATAGGCATAAGCTGAATGTTTGATCACTCTATGTAGAAGACTTTGTGAACCATTGTAAATGCATCAATTGAGCAGCTAGTTTTTTTTAAAGTGAATGATTTTATTGGTGCATTTATGTTGTTATTGGTTGGCACATAAGATTGTTTAGTATGTTTATTGAAATTGATACTGCGCTAAGTTTCCCGTTGTGTGTTTAAGCAAAAAAGAAAGTTCTGACTAGTGTTCTGGAGAAGTGTATGAATTTGTCTTGTATAACAATAAACATTTAACAAAATCAAGAGGTACTTGGAATTCTTTATGGTACTACTAAATATCTATTCAGATTCCATCTTACTCTTGATTGGTTAATATTGAAATATACATGTAAGCCTAAAATCATAGTTGTATTTAATTTAATTCATTTGTAAATCAACTCACGACTCATTGGCCTGCATATTTCATTCTCATGAAATTTTATTTTTTCCGTTTCTCTATATTTTTTTGCATTGAATCTTTTAATTTTCACGTATAACAAAATTTGTAATGCCAGCTGAACATACTTGCCTACAGAGAGTACTCATTTACAAGCTCAATGCTATACCTTGGAATATGGGATTAAAACTGTATACTGCATTTCAATTAGAAAAGTAACAAAATTTGCATTTGAAGTTTTCATGATATGAAGATAAATTCATATTATTTAAAGTGGAGGGTGGAAATTTCCAAAAATCGTACCTACTACCAGTATTGCAGCCACCTTGTTGAAATCAGAGAAAAAAAGTATGTACTTTTGCGGTATTTTTATATTAATTTGGCACTTTAGGTAAATTAGAACTGCATGTTAAAATTTTATCTATGCATAAACACATACATATATATGAATATATTACTGAATTTTTCTAGTTTATCTATAACCAGCATAAAAAATTATGCTTTTGGCCGATGTATACCAGAACTAACCTTTACAAACAGGTCTACTTATATAGTGCTTATATTTAAAATAGATACATTTACTTTGAAGAACTTATTGTCCTTTTTGAATATGGATGCACTGTGTAAAGTTGAAGAGCCAAGTGACAAAGCCTGAAAAGACAAAAAGAAAGATTTCAAGTTAGCTAATTATCAGCCCAGAAGACAAAAAATATCAATCACCAAGCTTTAAAAAGAAAAATTGATGACATTCCGAAATAAACGCACGACACATTTCAAATTTAAAAGATCAAAGTCATTGTTAGGGGAGATTGGATAGTTCAAGGCAAGTTTGAACTAATATAATCTACATCATTTCATTCATTTTTTTGGTGGGTTATAGCATATTCATAATGTAGTACTATAGAAATAAAGTCTGTATGGAATGAACAGTTGATGTTTGATGTTCAAAATTTAGGTAGAAAATACCAGCTTAAATATATTCTAAAAGCTTACTCTATAAGTGCATATTCCAATAATTGCTAGTACACTAAATTGTACACATTTTAAGCAAATACAATGAAACTAGCTAGCTTTCGCTAGCAGAAATGTCCAACACTAAAAAGCATGAGTGCTGCATTTAAGCAGAAGACTAAACTTGGATATTTACCTAAACAGAGCAATGTAGCCTATGATAGCCCCCAGGTCAGCCCACTTATTTGGATTTGTTTGGTTAAAATATAGTTCTAGAATTTGATCACCATCGATTGTTGCCCCAAATTTTCCTCCAACAACTTCATACTTTTGACCATGAAATATGTCATATAAATATCCATTGAAGCTGTATCGCGTCGGAATAATATAACTCAGCCACTACAAAAACACATATAAACAGTTGATATTCTATAAATTGATGGTCTACTAAATGATATATTCTATTATTTGATAGCTTTACATTCTGCCAACCTTCCATTGTTGGATTATATGAATGAACCATTAAGAAGAATTTGTCTTTTTTTGGTACTAGAAATCATGCTAAACTAATAGAAACGACCTTCAAATACTATTCTATTTTCATTTATTGCATAGTTTATTAGAAATATTGGTCGAATAGCCTTAATCTTAGTATTGATAACTTGGAACAAGTTGGATAAAAAACACTAGAAGTATAACTAGCAAATTTTTGACATTTCAAATCAATTTATCGGCAACCCTTCAGGACAAAATTTCTTCAAGATCGAACATACATATTTTGAAGTCAGTTAACCTTAAACACATGCATACATTTTTCCTTTTTAAAAAGATTTTTGCAATTGGTTCATAATGACAAAGTAAAAAACGTAAATATATATGTCTATAGATGTTATCTATCTGTATGGCACAAACTGATTTAAAGAATAATGTATTATTACCTGGACAACATCATTCAAGTCTTCGGTCTTGATAAAAAATCCTGAAACAGTATAAAAATTTTAGTAAACATTTTGAATCTTCAATAAATATGAGATCAGCTTCCAAAAAAAAATAAATCTACAAAAAATTTTAATTTCGTAAGATGACTTGTACAAAAAAAGCTAGAATTCCCAAGTTTAATATTTATTGAATACTCGATTGAACTCAAATTAAGTCTTAGTTCACAGTACAATATACGATGCAACTTGTACAGTTCTACTGATTACTTTTGATATATATATGTATATGCTATACCTACTTGGGAACAAGAAAAAATAACTATATCCAAAATTTTATAACATAATTCAAATTTTTGAAAAGTGCACTAATTCATTTGCAGTTTAAATTGTGCACTTGTTTAACATGTTACTTTTCAAAAGTATATATTTTGTAAAAACTCACGTTTCAGTTATCAAACAGTTCAACTCATACAGTTCAGCATCTATATAATTAATTTATAGTATTAACATATAAGTCTTTATAGAAAATCCGATATATTCGGCTAACTGATAAGTTTTGGCATTATTGAGAGTACCAGTTTATGGAATATTTCCTCTATATATGTTTAACGTACCTGGAAATAAAAACAGCATTCCTAGCAAAACCATACTAAACGTAGTAGCCAACATAGCTTGCTTTAGCACTTCTACTACCATAAGCATAATACCCTCCATCATTAGCAAAAGTACTAGAGTAATAAGCACAGCATATATGTACGACCCAAATGCGTCATTGAGTCCCACGAGATAGTGAAATATAGCTTGGTAGATGATAGAAGTGACCACAGTATACGGAATACTAACCAGAAATTGAGCTGAAATAAAGAAAAAAAATCCCAAAATAGACAAAATTAATACTATTAGATTCCTGTGCTTGTTGATGCTCCTTCTTGAAAGGACAAAATAAACCATAAATGTAAAACTTTGAAAAAAGAGCGTTCTTGAGAAAAATTTCAATGTTCAACTGTTGATTTGTTGTCTTACAAGAAATTTTCTGTATAATTTAGACTCTAAGATGACTTAGATTTGATAAATTTTAGTAATTTTTCAGTGAATAAATATTTGAAACCGATTCGATACATGTGGTTAACTAAAAAAACTGGACTTCAAAGCAGTTTATCGATAAACTTTATTTGTTAATATAAATCTCTCCAAATATATAGGTGCATATTTTTATAAACATACATGTTTAGACATTCAATGCATCGATTTCAAAATTCGGTTCTACCTAGACTAATAAAGAAGTATAAAAGTCATACTATAGATTGTTCATGAGTATATGTGGGTGCATATGTGGATGTATATGTGTATATGGATGTATATGTGGATGTATATACGGATGTATATATGGATGTATGTATGCTTACTTAGGCAATACATATAAGGTGTATATGCACCATTCAGCACCTCCTGTAATGCGATTCTTCGTTCAATAACAAATGATGGTGCCGCAGCAATTACAGCAAACAGTACGCACCTACATACATATTATATATATATATATATATATATATATATATATATATTGCACAGTTGCTAGTAGTTCAGATGATAGAAATTATATATAAATAGCAAAAAATTATCTAAGAGCTTTATTTTGATCTGAAAACATGCAACACAGGCAAAAGGGGCCAATTTCATTCTTTTTTGCTTTGCAGTTAAAACTTTTCATAAAAAGAATGTCTTTAGCATATCTTCATGCTGACTCTTTAATTTATGTATGCAAATACATTTGCATACCATGTGTTAAAGAAAGCCGAACCGGATATATTTACAATCTGATCTGTTGCTGTATCAAGTCTTGGAAAAATTGTTCCAACGTATAAAGCCACCACAATAAGCTCCAAAAGACGAAGCCAATATACAGTTATGTTTCTCCAGTAATAAACCGCCATGCTGTCAATCATATTTCAACCAAGTGTTTTCAGTTTTGAGTTATATGAAAGATAATATTGAAGATAGTTTTTTAATCAAATATTTAGTTTCAAATTTTAAGAAATTTACTGCATGAATCCTGCTGTTCAAATTTAGAAGACCGTAACTTGATCTATTACAAATTGATTAATGCATATATGAATATATATCAATAGTTTCTTACTTGAAGTACATTGTGCCCATTCTGCTCAACGAGTTGGGTCTGTTTTCATTAAGTGTATCATCAACTTTACCTGATCAACAGGTACAGAAAAATCTAACAGAATGTTTCAACTATAAATAAATTTCTTGCATAACAAGATACTGATAAATAAACTAGCATGTATACCATACTAGCCTGTGTACTATACTATCTATACTGATATAAACAAATGTATAAAAATAAAATCAATGGCCAGCATTATCGACGTAAAAGTAGAAATGCCCAATTAAATAAACGTGCGTACCATATGACATATCTACTGGAGGGGAGGCATAGGCAGCATATCGGCTCTGCTTATATAAATATGCCCAGCTTATTTTTTGCATACCCCCATTTTCTAGTACAGGGGGGGAAGATATGAGGTCTAAAAACATATTTGCAGGGTTAGAATGAAGCGGACAGATGGCACCTAGGGACTCAAAGTGCCCCTTTGCCTCTTCTTGAGGCCCAAAGTAGGCTAATTGACCCCTCTCCAATAGCATTAGATCCTTAACATATAGCATGTCAGTCATTATGGTGGGTATACGATATACGATGAAAAAATGATCAATGTATGAATTAGAATTTTGATGCACTGTATTTACATATCAGCCTGAATATTAACATGCATGTGTGCTTATTTGCATGCATCAGTTTATATTCGTTTTTTAATCTATATACGTATACATGTATCTGATTGTAACTGTATAAATGTATTTGTTTGTAGGCATCTGTTGTACCAGTATCTATATCTATGAAATACCTCTAACATAGCAAAGACCTGTCCACTGGGTTGATGAATAGTGACAATAGTTATCACTCCCGTTTCCTTAGCAACCTGCATATCACATATTAAGCATACAAAAACAATCAATTTCTTAATTCTGAAAAAAACTAGATTTTATACCTTCCTCCTCCTCCTCCTCCCCCCCCAAAATTACAAATGCAAATCAAAACATGCAGTAATTAGCATTTTTTAGTCTTCACTGTTTTGTTCAATTCTGGTGCATACATTCAAATATTCAATCAAGATGAATAAACTTTAGTATACATTTTTTTATTGCATTCATGTCAAAATTCAACGATATATTTATTTGAGCGTTAGTTTAAACTCAAGAAATTAGTAAATAAATAATGAGACTTTGATTATATATAATTTTTATTATACAACTTTAGCAATCATACATTTGAAGAGAAGTACCACAGCTTGAAATCTAGACTAAGTTGATCAACTAAAGACCGTATTCGGATCCCTCAGGCATATGTAAGGATGATACTCAAACATATCCAGAATTCAGCAGTTGAAAGTGTAAAATCAAATTAGGCCACGCAATAACGTTAATTCATATTCAAACTTATAGAAAATGTTACTAAAATTTGAATTTTTAACTATGACTCATGATGAGCTCAAATCTGGCTCTATCATATTTTTCCGGTCTTTTCACAAAAACTTCATTCGTGAATGTAAATTGGGATTGTTAGATAAACCTATTAGCAGTCTATGAAGTCCAGTATATCGGCAATTACTGTACACATAATGACAAAATATTTTTCTAGAACAATATTCAAGTTAAAGCACAACCGCATTTTTCTGCCATCATACCACACTGTCTTTTCTGCTTTCTACATTTTCTATTGCATACCATTAATTTTTCAGAACAGAAATGCAACAGTGAAAAGTTTCTTTAAAAAAATTGTCATGTACCTTAGTAATGTACTTAATGACACTGAATGCTGAAACAGAATCTAAACCGGTTGTGGGTTCATCTATGTACAGCAAAGCTGCTTCTCCCACCAAGCCGATAGCTAAAATCAATTAAACATAAATATATGTCAATACGTGTAGAAAACTTTGGATAAAATAAATCAGGCAGGACGACCAAATAAATTTGCTTCATCTGAAATTTATTAAATCTGGAAATCTGAAGCTGAGCGTTGTACAAAATGACTATAAAGTTTAATTGTTCTGATTGAAAATTAATTGAAAGCAAATTCACTTATGTATGCAAATCCTGCACCAACATTTTTGTTTACTTTTACACCAAGATAATAGACCTATAAGCTTTGTTCACCACTATAATTTAATCGTAAGTCCAATTTAGAATAATAAGCTGTATGCATGACTGTATCTGCTGATATGTATGCATTTTTAATATACATTGCTGCGCATATCAATTGTACATGTAGTTATATATAATTGTACATAATTAGCTTGCAATGAAATTAATAGCATGTAGACTGCTTTGCAAGTTATATTTCTGGAGTTTTTACAGGTTTTTTTAAATTAAATTTTTTAATTTTTTTCTTGGTTTAACTGTAGGTTGGAACAATAATATACAATCGTGAACTCCTTAGAATGCAGATGCAAATGTAATAGCAATCTATTCTTAAGTGTACCTTTTTTCTGTATAGTGCATGTATGAGCGATACAAAAGAGTCTTTTTCCTTTCAATGGATATGTTTTTATCTATTGCTTTTTGTTTAAGGAATGAATTAGATTTTACTATTCAAAATCAACTATATTGCTGCACATGAACATTGAAAACATTACCTATGGATACTCGTTTTCTCTCTCCTCCCGATAGTTCAGTAACTCTTAAATCAGCTTTGGGTAAAAGGCCCATTATGTGAATCAACTCAGCTACACGGCGGCGTACCTGTAGACACAGTTCGCCGTTCAAGTCAAATCAAATTCAACGAGTAATGTAATAAAGCAGCTCATGATGTTTCCTATGTGAAGACTTCCAAATTTAAATTGCTGCAACTTACGTGGCCTCAATATTCTTTTTGTCACATTTTAGCAAGAAAAGAACAATTGAATCATGAAACAATATCTATTGCCCCTATTTAGGAGCTACGTAAGTTATATTACATTTCAATAACTCCGCAAGTTTTAATTCTTGTGCAAAATAAACATTGACTCAAACAGAGCAAGCGTGATACTGCTGGGTTGCTTTAGCAAGGCAAGGGCAGATGTGCTAGTGAAATTTTGTAGGCATGAGAATATAGCTTATTATGCAAAATTAGATATTTGAAGCTCATAGAATGCAAGTCATACATTGCGCATAGTAATTCAGATTGAAAAGTTATTTAATATCACCAAATTCAACATATATATCATACAATATCATAGTTCAAATAGTACAGTTAGAGAATATTACCAAATTCAACTACTAAAATAACAACAAATAATAGAAAATTCAAGGTAAAATTAAACAGATCATACAGATACTGTTAAAAGAATCAGGTTACGTGGATTATACAAATCTGAGCGCTTTGTCTTTTTGAACCAGAGAATATGTACGTCAAATAATGGATATAAAACAGGTAAGTTCATTTGGTTCAGTTTTTGAATCAGTGCTTGCACAAGAACCTACGTATACATATAAAAATATACATGTATGCATAGACTAAACCATATATGACTTGAACAGTTCAAGCCATCTAACCTTTGGTCCTTTCGTTTTAAGCTTTGCATGATACAGCAGAAGTTCCCTCATCTGTAAACAGAAAAAAATACTGCATAAAATTTTGAATGGAGTTTTATTGGATAATTATACTTGAAATTTGTATATCGGTCCAAAGTGTACTGAATTTGTTCGATTTGCCCCAAAACTCATAACTAATTTCTAGAGCCGAAGTAAAGCTAAATGTGAATCCTAAAAAAAGCGCAAAGTATAGTTTGAACAGTCATTTTAATTTGCCGTAAAAGGTCATAATGTTATAATCCATAATGTTTGTTTCAGAATATAAAAATATAGCATTTGATGTTAAGAATTAGAAAAAGCTTTTAAATATATTTCTAAACAGTAAAATATATCAATAATAGTACATGTTGATAATGAACGAACAAACTTATACTTTGATGACTTTTTAGCTGCCAATAAGTACATTTTTGCTCAAATATTATATTTCAGAATAATTACAGAAATGTTGAAAAAACAAAAGAATAATTTAGAAATTTAATCTGCCGTTTCACTCATAGTCTTTACCGACTTTTACTGTATTAGTAAATTTATGTTTTTGTTGATGAAAAGGCATGAATAAGTTTGATCGGCTAAGCTTACTGTGAAAAAGTCATTGAGATCGTCAAACTGGGGCACATAGTCTAGATCATTAGGGGTGACAGCACGATTGTTCAGCTTTACACTACCTTCCACCTACAAAGAAATGTAATATTACTGAACATGCATAAATATAACTATTAATTAAACCATATAAAAATATTATACAGAAACTGCACTTAAAAATAGCAATTAAAACCAAACTAAAATACAATCAATAAAACCGTAATAAAATATAATTACTAATGAAGCCATATTAAAATATCATATTAAAACTTAACTATAAAAAGAAAAGACTATAATAAAATTTAATAAATAAAACCATGTAAAAAATAAGTAGAACTGCTTTAGAATGCTATGAGCAAAATCCTGCAAGTTTAAATTGAGCCCATCCCAAATTCCTCTTGACTTAAGAACAGTGTATAGGACAAATATCAATGTATACATAAAGTGCATATAACCATGTATATTTAAACACATCACCTCTGTGAACACATTTATATATTTGCATGTAAATTTCAATATATATAAATTTAAGTAGAATTTTATATATATATCAATTTTACCTTTGCATAAATAGCTCGGCCACTAAGGGCATTCAGTAGCGTTGTTTTTCCAGCACCTGTTGCACACAATTATATATAAAATATCCAATATATATATATATATATATGAAGAATTACAATGCAAACCAAAGTGAAAGTACATGATTGAATCGACACCTAAAACAACAAAAAATTCATGTAAACATACGTACGTATATGAACAAAATTGTACAATATTCATCGTACTGCTTGCTGACAAATCTAAGTGATGTTGGTGATTCTTAAAGTTTCAACATTGAATGTAAACATTCAAGAAAAAAAATATCACAGATATAAGAAGTCAAAAATTGAACAGGAGGAAAAATATGCCAAAATATAACTCTGACGGGTACTTCTATTTAACCTAGACTTGATTTAAAAATTGAACTGATCTGTCAACATTACCTGCTTGTAAAAAATGGGATTTACTCTTATTCCCACTTCTCTTTTTGCATTAGTTTGTTTGTCGATGCTCTCTGTTATGCACGATAGTACTTACTACGTCTATTTATACGTTTATTTTATAAACTCAGGCTAGTATAGCGTACAGTCAAGTATAGTAGCCATAATTTAATTATACAGTTAAGAGATAAGTTTCTATAGTAATCTCTAAGTTCAAATTTAATTGACTATTTCAATCTTTCATAGCAATCTCTGTGCAAAACCAACTTAACATAAATATTTGCTGTTTTATTACAGAAAACCATTTAAAATGAATTAAAGCCTTTTGACCTGAATGAAATTATTCCGAAATTCGACTTTTCTACAAAAACAAACTCTGAAGTAGTTCTTGTCTGTTCAGAACTTCTCTCAAAAGTCAGTTTTAACAATTCTTAAATCCTTCTATTTATGTAATATTAATTGGAGCATTAATCTATACTTTTACTGCACTATAATTTTAAAAATATCTTGCTTGATATGCTTATATATATGTATTAATAGGATTTGGTCAATAGTGATGGGGATGAACCCGTTTTCAAACATACTGAATAGCAGAGTTTATATTGAAAGCGACAAGTTAATCATAAACTAATAAACACTTTTGCCTGACCAAATTGAGGAGAAATTTGCATTTAATCATGTCAGATGCACGATCAGTCTTTAAAAAATTGTCAGAATTGCTTGCATACATGCCACAATTGATTTCGAATTTGTCAAAATTGGTTGCTAGTTAGCCAAAGTTGACCTAGGAAATGCGCAGCATATGCTAAAAAATTATGCAAACATTACTAACCTGACGGGCCCATGAGAGCCAAAACTCTTCCAGATGACGCATGTCCGCTAACATGGTCTATTAATACTTTTGGGCCGGTTTTATGGGGAATCGTAACAGTAATATCACTGAAGATCAGATATTGTGAGGAGCCATCAGGCCCCATTCTTGCTCTAAAGCTGCTCATTCTACCAATATCACTCTATGCATAGATACAATAAAAGGAATGAAATATTGTTAACAATGGGGAAAATTCTGAAATGAAACAAGGTAAGAGGCCTTAAATGGTTTTCAAGTTCATGGGGTCGTTTTATACAAATTTTTGGGCATTGGTTTTAGTAGAACAAAGGCTTTGGTTTTAATTTAAGTTTATGGATATCTAGCTTTATTCAAATTTATAGTTCAATTTTCACATGACATTTTTTATATATCGGTTATATTTGAATTTCTAGGTTCTGGTTTTAATCAAATTCAAAGTTTAACGTTACATGGCATTGGGATTTAATATATTGATTTTCATCAACTTTACTAGGTGTTTTTCATTATTTCTGAAAGGTGGTTAAGTTGTAATAATTCACGGCTGGCATTTCAAAGCATCAGGTTTTAATGCATTAGATTGATTCAAATTCACAGAGTGGATTCATCTAAGTTCATGGAGAGTGCTTTCATTTGATTTCTAGGATATGCTGGTTTTATTCAAATCCATGGATATTGGTTTCAGTTCGATTTTAAAGTATATTAATTTTATTCAAAATTGGTTTACATCTTTATTCCAAATTCATGGGCAGGTTTTAATTTGACGTTCATCAACAGGTTTTTATTCAAATTCAAAAATGCAGTTATTTCAAAGGCATTGGATTTAATTTTTTGCCGGCATTGCATCTAATTACATTTGTTTACTTCAAATTCAAGGATATGCTGGTTTTATTCAACCCCATGGCTACCCTGTTTTATAGAATCAAAAGTTGTTTTTATTCGTATTACTCGGCATTAGTTTTGCTAAAATTCATGGATTGCTGTTTTTATAACATTAGGTTTTAATAAATAATTAGTGGACCGTTGCTCGAAGTTTTCTCAAGCTTGCTTCTTGAGCTTTATCAAGATGACTGTCTGTGTGCACATCTTTTAAATTTGGGCCATGGGCTCTGAGCATATTTACTTCGCCCCGGAGACGGTCCACCTGGTCCAAAACATGTAAAATGTACATGCTTATATGCGTAAGGAATATAAAACTTGCATAACTGAATTACTCCACAGTTCAAAACAACGTATCGTTAGTGTTGTCATTATACTTCATAAATTTGAAGCTAAATGATATGTTATTGTGATCATATATATAGATATGTATGCATACGTTAAGAGAATAAAATGAGAAATAGAGATGAAAAATTATGGATATATTAAAATGCAAAAAAATTACATAATATGCATAGATATTTATTTATAAAGAGCATTAATGTATACATAAAATAATTTTTTCTTGTAAATGAATGTTGCTTTGAACATTTTTGATGGAATATAATTCATTTTTTTCTAATTTATTAAATAACAAACTTAAACCATTTTTTCGAATTAGAGGAAAAGTATATAATGCTGCATTTTGATTGAACGTAATACTCTATATGTACATATATATACGAACACTTGTCACCTCCATTTCCACTTCCAATAGAACCTAAAATAGAGAGAAAAAAGATAAGAAAAATATGTGCATATTCTAGGTTACCTTTAATACAGAAATGAACAATTTATATTCCAACCTTAAGTAAACAACAAGCAAATGTATATGAAAAGTTTTTACGACCTCACAGAAAGCACAGTAGTACATTGCACTTAAACTTTAAGGGCCAATCGAAGTTTATTATGAGAGTTTTCTATTTCATTGGAACAATTAGATGCAACATGAGCATTGTTTAAATGGTAAATGCTGAGGCTGAATTTCTCGTTGACTGAATGCTGTGTCATACTAATCAATATGCACCTGTATATGACTGGACATAGATAGCCCAATATGTGGCAGATTATATAAAAAAGTTACCATTTTCACCTGAACGTACCATATAACCAAGTAATTGCTCTAAATTAATTGTATGCAATACCATTTGAAAGGTTCAGTATGAACATCAAGTTGAAGATAAAGTTGAAAATAGGTTCTCAGGGAGTTATTTCTCAGTAAAAATCAAAAATAAATGTATTACTTGAGGAAAGAGGGTAGTACTGATGGTAACAAATTTAGTATATCATATTTTTGAGGGAAGATGGTAACATTGATAGTAATTCCCAACAAACATGAGTTTTCTAAATACTACAAGATAATTATCGAAACTTATCTATGCTCATATATATATATATGAATTGTAAAATATTTATTTATTGCACTCATCCTAACCTGTTCTGCATGCGCAGCAGTCAGATCTTGCACTCTTTTCACAATAGTATCCACGGGCCAATAGTACAAGAAGAGAACAAGCAATCTGAACCCTAACATCAATAAAGCCAAATACCCAAGCGATGCATAGGGACTCCCAGTTGCCCCATTAAGAATAGAAATCACCTATAGCAAATAATTGCCATAAAAAAGACTTGAATATCTGAAAGGTTTCAAATATCACCTAAAAGAAATAGATTATATTCGAAGTGCAGATGCAATTAGCAAACTCCGTGCAATATAAAACTCCTAGGTTTTACTGGGAAATTGCTAAAAAAAGTTTGCATTAAAAATTTATAAAAATGAATGGTAAAAATGACAGAAAAATAGCTCAATACAAATGCTAAGAAGAAAACAAATAACAAATATTGTGTCTACTTCTATACATCGTATCCTTCCTGGATACGATGTATACTCTCTAGTCTGCAATGTAGTTACCAGCATGATATGTAGCATATTAGCCAAACATAGCTCTATTCAAATACAAGGCTAGAGATTACTATATAGTGAAACAGTGGCATGTATGAATAAACGACGAAATAGAATTTTTGAGGCAAGAAGTGCCATGAAAGTGCCAAAAATTCTTAGATGACTTTCCAGCTCAGAATGAATTCATTTTCATTAAAAGCCAGATTTCAGAATAATATCTAAAAAGTCAAAAAGACCAACACTAAGCTCGAACCCAAGTATCATTAGATACAAATCAGAGTGAAAGTACTATTTGAAGATAACAACCCGTATTTAGTTTATACCATTAAAGCCATACAGAATTCTCAGAAAGTACGTTCAAATTTTACACCTTGGGTAATAAGTTCAGAGTAAGATGGCAGTATGCACCCAGAAGTACTCACCGTTCTACCCAAGACTTTGCAAAGGCCAGTTGACTCATTGAACTCAGCATCACAAGGAAGACTAGCTTGGACCAGCGCACACACTGCAGCACCATTAGCAAGAACCTAAACCTCAAAGCGCGAATGACATTTTAAAAATTGGAGAAAAATATAGCGATATTCAGGACCACCAATTTATTTGTTATATCCGAAAATCGAAAGGTAAATAAAGCACAATATGACTTTTCATCTATTTGTTGTAAGTGAAAGTTTGATACAGGTGAATTTAATATATCCAAATTCTACTGTGCACGGCATAAAAGTATTGGCATATGTGTTTTTGAGTAATTTTGAAATAAAACCTAGACTTTTTTGCTATCAATTTTAAAGCAACATGAATATCTAAAAATTAAAAAAAATTAGACCATAAAGTATCCATGTCTATTTATTGAATTTTTTTATAAAACTTGGATATTTTTACTATCAATATTAAACATTATCAGTATCATTTATGTTTGAATAATGAAGTCTACACAATCTTAAATTCAATCATTAAAAATCATTCATCTATAAATTAAAATAAATCAAAAATATTGTTTTTTGACGTTATTTAAGCATGGAATAAATTTTTTCAAAATACATGTACTAGTAGCAAAAATGAATAAAAAGCCTTTCCTATGCTTATAATGCAGATGAAAACTTTGCTCAAATTACAAGCTAAATTTTTACTTCCTAATTATATATTTTATTACTTTTGATATTCCATAAACTGATAGCGCCAATTACACCAAAACTATCAGTTAATCTAATGCATTGGATTAGGGGCATCAATACACTGGCAAATGGAGTTGGTGGAGTGTAAAGCAATCAAATAATAGAATACATCAATAAGTGCTCCATCAATTTATGGAATATCAACTATACCCTTCAATCTTAAACTCGATATGATCTCATTTTTGTCGAAATGGAGCATTTCAGTAAAAAAGTCAACATTACATTATTATTGTAAAATGCTGAAATATTAAATTTTTTACCACTGGTTCAGTGACACAGTTGTAGGTAATGTGCTTAAATGCGTGTAGCATGATTGCCTTAGAGCTGTGTGTAAAAACCCCCAGCACCGAAAGCCAATTCCAATATGGGGGTACCTGGTCAAATGGTATAAAAACTCCCCCAGCAAACACGGTAAGCATTACCAAAACTGCCTATAGAATATCAACGCATGTTGCAATATTAATGGCAGAGATAGAAATTGAAGTACACTATCGTTTACATTTGAATGTATATTTAATCACCAGTAGTATACTGAATATTACGTCTTACCAGTCGATATCATTACAGTCACCAAATCAATAAATATATCAACATAATTATATAAAGACTTTCCCAAAAACAGAGATAGGCAGACAAGCAGAGAGACATACAACCATATTGATAGAGAGACAGAGAGTGAGACAGAATGACAGACAGGCAGGCAGAAGGATAGGCAGGAGATAGAAAGCGAGGTGCACAATTCCATTTTGACATTAAAGTGCACATTAAATTGCATGCAATTTAATAAAGTCCAATATTATGAAATACCAAATAAAAAACAAAATTCAAATTTTACAAAATTTCAACTTTATTAAATTAAAAAACTTCATGACTTGCCATGTCCATAACTAATGACTCGTGTTTTTGCAAATCTTAGAATCTACATGCTACTTTTTTGTTAGATCTTGACACTTATATGATGATATTGGCAGCACATCAGTGTACACATAAAGCATAAATAAATATTTTGACTAAAAATTCTAATTACCAGCCATAACAACTTGTCAGGATGTAGAAAAAGAAAACGGAATCACTTTTGTCTTATTATTGCAATTGAAACATAGCCGAATTGAAATTATGTACTTATGTTAGTGGATAATGCTGGTTACAGAATAAGATTTGACAGTATTCAACACATTTTTCATCACAATCCATGAGAATCTGCTATCTAAACATGAGCCAATTGAGGTTTAGTTTTACTCTGATAAATTGATTTTTATCTAAAACAAATAATATCACAATCATCAAAAGCTCAGAATACAAATTTCCAGTTCAAATGGAAGACTTATACAAGACTGGTGCACAGATGGTAAACCGGTATACCTCCAATGTTTTCATATATAATACCCTACAAGTTGTTAGTTACCAGGAAGAAAATCTTCAACAACTTGGCCTTAATCATCCCACAGAGTAAAAGTTTATACTTCCATATATCAAAAAGAAAAGTTGATATTTCATTCAAATCTGAATAGGCTAAATGGCTGGATGTAAATTACTCTTTTAGGTGTGTGCTTATAACCCCAATAAAAGAACACTTTTGTGCCCTTTGAACATATTCAAACGGTACCAGGAAAGATCAAAGCACTTTTATTGTTTTGTACCTGGGCAGCAACAACAGCATAAGCTGAATTTCTAGTAAACTTGCATATAAAACTGAGCATTCCTTCGGCCACATTGGCCGTTACAAACATGACCAATAAAAAGAATGGAAATGATTCTGCAGGTAATCCTATCAACCAATAGCCACAAGACACACCAGGAAAAAATATCTGGTAAACAAACATTTTCTCTATAAATTTTTGTACATCTGCACTTAGACCTATGGAGTTTTATACAAATATTAACAGACATATGCATACATTCATCTTTCTTAAAAAAAAGCATAAAATCCTTAATGAGAAGAAGTTACCATGTCAAAATAACAGAAACGATCGCCGTATATAGTGAATTTGTTCATGAAAATTTTTCACTTTATTACTTAAATTTCAGAATCTATGTAATGCCTTACATTTTCAATATCTAGTGCTATTATATTAAAGTTGCATAGTATATATGATCTAAAATTCAGTGCATTAGTCAATGTTATTGTACATGCAGTTACAGAACACATTTGCAGAACAATTTGAATATCAAAGTATGTCTTAGAACTTCAGTCTTGATAACTATCTATTTTTTTTCCTTTTTTTCTTTCTACTGGATTTTTGTTGCTCTATTTTAAATTGGTCAAAAAACTGCGCATAGCAAAGTACAAATCATGGATGCATAAAATATTCCTTTTTATTGTAATGAAAAAAATAGAGCAAAGCAGTAAATGCTATAAATAAAATAGAAACAGTTGTTTGTCATAATTAAATCTAAGCGATGCTCGTTTGTAAAAAAGGTACTACTTTGATTGACGAAGCTATAAAAAAATATTCATAAGTAAATAAGTGCAAATACACAAAAAAGATAACTCAGAAAGAAGGGAAAGAAATAATGTTAATATCAAAAGAAACAATTTATTCTTTTCAATTAATCCTATTGTCTAATGTATTACAAGCTATCAATCCTTAAGAATGAAGTGCGGTATTTGTACATATTACTGTTACAATAAGTTAACTCTGTAGCACAGAGAGAGAGGAAATGACAGATTGATACTAATGGATCTTTACGTACGTACGCATTTACAATTCAACGTGATCTTTCCTCCCTCTATAGCTCATTTTTATACTGCATATTCAAAGAGTGACTAGTATACTAGATTGCATAGTATACTAGTCTGCATTGAAACAAACAAATATGTTTAATTTACACAGCAGCAAACAGTACAGCTCAGAATGATTTTTCAGTTGAAAAATTATATCCAAGAATAATACTATGGAATAGAATAGTTAGGATAATTATTAACTTTTATATACTAAAATTTGTATTTCAGTATAAAAAGCACTAATTATAATATTATAGAAAGGGGACAGTTCAGGTTTGTTAAGTCTCACCAAGGCGCTAATTGCTGTAACAATCTGTTCACTAGTGAAATATGCCATAACACTATACGATCCATTGGCTCTTTCGTGTTCATATCTTCTATTTGATTCAACCAGGTAGTAAACCTAATAAGTGAAAGCATAGAAAACAGCTGAAAAATGGTTAATACATATGTATTTGTGGATGTATGATAGATTTATGTGCATTGTAAAAATGAATATATATGCATGAATCTAAATTCTTAAAAGACAACTTCCTTCCATCAGCAAGTTGACCATTTCAGTTATTTTCTTTGGCTATAAGTTGAAACATGTATACAATACACTATGTTCAATCAACTCTTTAAATACACTCTTTCAGTTCAACGGAAAGATTTCTAAATGCCTGAAATACCAGCGCTTCTATAAAAAATTCTACTCTAAAAATTACTCATGCCCAAATATTGTGAAACTGCAAAAATGCAGCAAATCCTGGTTTGAAGTACTTCATGACTTTGATATGAAGCACTTATTATTCGGGTCATCTTTCTGTGTGCCATAAATCAAAAATCAAAAAATTTCAATATTTTCAGTTCTGTTGATTACAAATATAACAAACAAGTCAAAAGGCAAAATAACAGATTGAAATTAGGGCAGTTTGCTGAGTTTAAAAAAAAATTCTAGTTGAAACCAGCTTCTACCTCTAACTTCACATAAATGAGAAAACTAGAAAATGAACCGGTGATTTCTGTCCAATAGTGTATTTATATAGTGCTTCTATGAATAGAGTATGGAGATTTTACAGTAAATGTACCTTAAACACATGAACATAGCTATTCAACATCACAAGCCAGATAATAGAACCTATAGAAAAATGAAGAAAAAACCATAAAGTGATAATAAAAGCTATTGAATAGTCATTATTTGGAAATTGATAATGACTAAGCTTTTCTCAATAAATAAGGTCTAAAACTTTATCCCACATAAATGTAATAATTGCTCAATTTAGCCAATCCAATGAAAAAATACCAATTCCTAGTGGCTGATCTAGACCTATCAGCCAAAGCTTGATCATACATATTCCCAGAAGCTTACAATGACAAAAAAATTATATTCAGATTTCTTGTACGATAATAAGCAAATACCAATTTGTAAAATACTTTGATTTTTTATTAATAGAATTTATAATTCACATCTGGCTACAATTCTCATTGCCGCACCTAGGCATATGAGACAAAACTAAACTCAAAAACATGGCAGTATGCTATATTTAAGGGAAAAAAATTATTGCATTCAGAACTGCCACTATATTTTTACCAATAAAATTTATAGTTAATGTACCTGGTATATAAGAAACTGTATCATCTAAACTTGTACCAAGGTCAAAGAATACAGCGCCGACCATCAAGCCATAAAAAACATGAAGCACAATCTATATAATAAGCCACAAGGATAAATTCAAGTATTAGTCAAGTCCGGGTATATGGGGGGAGGTTCTCGCATAGGGAATCCATTAATTCGACGTATAATCAAATGATCAAGATTCCTAACGTGACCCCAAATATTTCGTTGAAAAAACATTTCGGACCTTATCGTTTTTTAATTTTGTACTAAATGTTTGATAACCTTATCCCTAACCCAGAAGGTCTTTTTCAAAAAAATATTTTGGGGTTGCGTTAGGAAAGTGCAAATGAACATATAACATGGAAAGTTATGTCAATTGCACTTCCCATGGAGTAAACTTCCGATGCAGCAAATTCACTTGTAACGAAAAGCCACATTGTACCAAGTTTGGCTTCAGATTTTTGCATGAATGAATTTCAGATGTAATGAATTAATATGATGGTCACAACAGACTTATATATTCAGTTTACTTTAATACATTGAAAAACAGCAGGATCATACATGTTTCATAGATGCAAGTTTATATATATGTCTCCCAACGTTATTTCATAAATAAATAGATTCTAATTTTCTTTCGAAATTTTTTCATTTATTTATCTTCTTCTATTCCTCTAAACTAATCACAATACAATTAATAACTATGATGATAGATAGCAAGAAATAGTACAAATTCAACTTAAAATATAAGCCATTACAAATATGATAAAAGAGCAGTGCATCTTGCCGCAGTACAAAAAAACCATAAAAAATATAATACATAAGAAATGATAGAGGACTTGAAAATGCAATGAAAGCTTGAACATACTTTGATGACTTTACATTTAATAATTTTGTTGAAAGATCATATTTCAGAATAATTTCTGAAAATTTAAATCATTTAAAGAATAATTTAGCTACATGCGCAACACTATTACCCTCAATACAAAAAGTAATGCACTTGCAATCATTATGCACTTTATGGTAAAGATTGCATTGATAAAATTGATTCATATTGTAATCATAAAACCTGCAAGTAATATAAAGTAGGATCGCGAACAGCAAGAACTGCATCACGTTTCAGTAATACTGAAAATTGCCTAAAGAACCCTGTAGCAAGCTCTCCTTTTTTGACATCTTCCAACTCATATGCTACAATTGATTCGCCAATTACTCGACTTTGCTCTAGAACATAGGCCACCTAGTTATAAATTAATGATGGATATAATCTGGAATCTGTAATTTGACAGACTGACACGAGGTTGTTTTCCATTCTTACCTAATTTAGGCAATGATAAATTAAAAAATACTATAAATTAAGGACACATATTATACAGTGATGTGTCGTTTACAAATTTCACAGTAAGTTTTGGTGCATCGCTAATTTAATTACAGATGCACATGCCAGTATGTATGCATATAGTATTGACGTACATGAGCAAGCTAATGTTCACAGTTAGTGATAGTTGCTTGAAAACTTTTTGATCAAACTGTAACATGACTAGATTTGACATAAAAGCATATCGAGAAAAAATTAATAGAATTAACTTGATAACTATAAATTGAAAATGAAGAAATTAATTATTCAAAAACTAATCCACAAGAAAAGATGGAACTACACTATTAGTGTTTAGAAGTAATTCTGATGATTTGGCATCAATATAATTTTCTTTTGAAAGTGCACAAGATAATGCTGATGGCATAAAAATTTTTGGTGTGCATGTTCAGCAAAAAAGATTTGGATATGCATAGTATAAAGCAAGTTTAATATTTCAAGTCTAAAATGCTTTTCCAAGAAAGGCATAGTACTTTTTGCTGCTCTAAGAGTTGTTAATATAAATGATAGAGCTAAAAATTTACATTTCAGACCCAATTCTTTATTTTAAAAAAGTTCAACTGTCAGCGTATTAATTAATGTAATTGTATCGAATAATCATTTGATGGCAAAAACTGTAAAATTCTTTATGATAGCACAATTTGACAGATTCTGAACTCCATTTAGAGCAATATCAACACTGAACAAGACAAAAATACCAACTGCCTGTCCCCTCCCCCAAAAAGATAAAATTTACATATTTTACGCCTAAGACTAGTCGAGTTCTCAAGAATGAAAACATATTCCAATGCACTAGTCAACTTGTTAGAAAGACAAACTTCAGTTAGTGCACACAAAATTTTTACCTTTCTTCCAAGACTGCTGGTAGCATATTCTTGCCGAAAGTCTATATCTGTCCTTGAAAAAGAACTAAAGCAACAAGAAATAATTAAATGAAATGAAATTTTACCACTAAAGAAAACATGATTTCAAAAATACTCAAAAAAGTCTTTAATTTTTTAAACAATTCAGTGGTTGGAAGAAACTAAATTTAATTGGTGATCTATTGTGAAATTATAAATGCATATAAAAAAACATACATGAATACGTATATGCATGTACACATATAGAATTCTGCGCATGAACATAATCACGAGTGATTGTATACATTTTTCATTGCAAGTGACAAATCATACTAAACAGTAAGCATTTTATTGACTATACTGGAAAAATACAAAGTTGCATGATAAGGAATAAAATAACTAACCCTCAAACTCTGAAATCGATTAAAAATTTTGAATTTCAACATAGTCTCAAATGATTCTGTTGGAATTAAAATACGGTTAGTTGAACTCTAAAGCTATTTATGAAGTTCTTGGGAATTTTCAATATTGAACTGTAGCCAACCATAGAGTTATGTAAGAAAGGGATTGGTAAAATTGGTAAGGACTTAGTAATTCCAATATGCTGAATCAACTTCTAACTTGTACTTTCAAAGTGGCAGCACAAAAACTGCACTGTACACAGAGAGATATGCAGAGATGCATAAGGACAGACATGATACAGAAACATATATAAACTTACTAATGCATAGCCAGACTTACATACCTATCTGTGACATTCAGAAAATAATCAGTGGGATTTTCTCCAATTGGAACTTCATATCCCAAGCTAGAAAAATGAGCAATAGCTTCACTAAGCGTTCCAAAGTATAAGCTAAATAAATTAAAAAGAACAGAAAGATTCAAGAAAGAACAAAAAGACTAAACCTTTAAAGTATAGAAGTTAATGCAAAAGTATGTTTTCGAGCAAAAAAAGGTTTTTAAAACTTGATTTCAATCTGTTTCAATTCAACTTGCAAGATTTAGTGGAAAACTCATTTCTGCATGAATTAGAAAAAATGAATTCAATACAAAAATACTTATGTTTGAGGGAAACCCATAGAATAGCTGTAGATCTCAAAAGCATGAACAGTAAAATCAAAAGTTACCAGTATTAAAGCAATAAAAGAAAAAGTGTAAAAAACTAGAAAAAAATGATCAAGGTACAAACAGTCGATAAATACAAAAAGTTGCCGCACATGTTATACTTAAACAAAAGAATATAACAAAAATTTATTTCTAACATATGCATGTATATAGAAGCCAAGACCATCTAAATTTAATCCATTAAAAAGAGGAACAAATGCAAAAAATATTTATGAAATAAATGAAGAAAAACACAAAGATTTGAAAAAGAAAAAAAGGTATAAGTTGAAAAACACTTGTATACAAACCTTCCGCCATTGCCCACTACCAAGATATGATCAAATAGAGACAGTATCCTAAAATCTGGCTGATGAATACTGCCAAAGTAGGAAAAATAAAACAGAATAAATCTAATGTAAAAAACACATATATGAAGATGGATTATCATACATCAACAAATACAAAATTGTCTATCTATATGTTCATTTATTGCAATGTATGAATGAGTGTATGAATGAATGTACAAATGAATGTATGAGAATGAATCTATGAAAATGAATTGATCAATATATTTATTCAATATATTTTATCAACTTTAGCCTTTTGTATTACATATTTACAGTTTAGCACACTTTCCACGCATATGTACAATGAACGTACGTGAGAATGACGCTAAATTTTCCATCACTTTCATTAGCATAATTTCGAATAGCCTTAATCACATCAAAGGCTGCAGTACCATCTAAACCAGATGTTGGCTCATCTAAGCATGCAACTGCCGGCTTTACTATCAGTTCCTGAGCAACAAATTCAGCACTGTTACTATCTGTTATCGTACTCATTCCTAAATGACAAACTTTTTGGCTATGATACGCCAAATGTTAAAAATAATATGGGAGAAACTTTCTTTGTGCAAATTTTGCCGATATTTTTGAAAGTCATTTTGAGTGACAAGATAAGCTCAGAACAGTTAATTTCATTCAGAACAGATTAAATCAAGTAAAAAAATCAATATTTCAAACTGAAGTATGTCACTAGCTACAAAGAGAGGTCAATGCTTTAAAAATTGACCCCAGCTGCAAGGCAGACAGTAGCTAAATGTACCTGCCCGATACAAGTTCTGCGCTTTTCTCCTCCCGATAACCCCCTTTTGAGAATAGTACCTACAATATTATCTGCTACTCGTCCAAGTCCAAGTCTATTTATGACGTCTTTCACGCTAAGAGAACGCTCAGATTTTACAGCCGCGCAGCGCAATCCTGCAGCAATTTCAAAAGTTTCTCTGCAACAAACAGACCTTTTTTTATCGATTATTGTAATTCCTTAGATTTGATAGCACGAAAATGTTTCAAAGTTACAGTACTAGTTATTGATAGTACACAAAAAAGCAGAGGCTGCAGAGAGAAAGCAAAAAAAGATATTATAGATTAATGTGCAGAGTCATACTTCAATGTAGAATTGTTCCAGAAATTTATTCTGTAGCTGCATATCCAAATTATTGCTAGTACACTATAATATTGCTGCATCAATATAAACAAATGCAACTATGCATAGGAAACTGTAATTTAACACAGTAACACCTTAACTAACACTGTTAATATAACCTGTTCAGTAACCTAACAAATCGAAATTGCACTATTCAATCTGCATACCGATCGAGCACATATTGTTTGAAAATGGAAAACTTTGCTCAAGTGAAACATGGGAAAAAAGACAAACTTTTGAACAGAAATTAGGTGAATTGAGATGAAAAATGGCAAACTGTGAAGTATTGACAATGAATCTAAAAGTAAGTTTACCTAATTGCAGAATATGTTGAACAAACTCCCGTTTGAAAAGAAATAATCTGAAAAAATTTGTTCATTGAATTTTTATTCAAGTTATCTGGTATAGATTAAGTAACCACGTTGATCAACAGTGCAGTTATAGATAGAGATTAATGTATTGAATAGGAGAACTTCTGTATAGTACTAGGGAAATTTACATTGACAAGCAGGAAAACAGAAAATAACTGTGTATTATTCGAACCAATTAAAAAATCTTAGCAACATAGTTTAACTAAATTACAAAAGAATAGTCGTTCAAAAGTTCAAATAGTTGTTATTTTTACTTAAAAAATGGCATCATCAAAGAAAATCCTTAGTGAAAAGTCTTTGCAATGACAGAACTTTCAACAATAACTTTTGGAGGCTTTAAATTGATTATAAATAGGCACTCTATGGAAATCTCTATAAACAGAACAACAGATCAGGGTACAACTCCGAATCTTAAGAATTAGAATATAAAAGAACCCCTCATAACTAATTGTGCTGGGACTGGGCCTACAATGTTAGTCTAAAGGGGTTATTAATTGAGTTACTAAAAGTTGGTAGACAAATAAAACAATTTAATTTACTATTTTCTCCCTCTACATTGGATATATATAGGCCTTAAATTAATTAAAGGAAAGTAAAAAAAGGTACATTATGAAATAAGTAAAAACAAGCAAAAAATTAATTTTTGTACAAAAGTAAATGAAACAAATCTTTGCCAAAGGGGGAAATACTAAAATATGTTGCACCTATCGAAAGTCACATAGAAAAGGTTATGGATATGAATTTTTGTCTTTTTAATTGATCTATTACTGTAAAAATAATTTTGAAAAAATAGTTCTTGTAGATGGGTACATTTTATTACGCTACTAGCATCTTACAAACTTCAGAATCAGTTTTAAAAAGAATAAAATTGATCAACACCTTACAGTAATGTCCCCAATAAGAATATCTTCTTGAGGGGTAAAACTCAATCCATTCCTTTGACTATGGGGGTCAATTGGCCTACCATCAAGCATCACAACTCCAGTGCAATATACATGCGGCAGTCGACCAGTCAAAAATTTCATTAGTATAGACTTCCCTGTATAAGTTAATAAACGAAATAATCAATGCTGTTGATGCGTGGATTGCACATTCCAATATATGTCCTCAAGTATAGATGAAAGTTTAAAATATGCCACAAAAAGCTTTTGAATCTTTTAATCCTTTTAGATTTTATTCTGAAACTTGACCTACAAAAATATGGACTTGTACAAACTAAAAAGTCACCAAGATTAGTACAATTAGTGAATGTACAGAATTGGGCGCTGATATTTTAGTCGTTATTAACCCATTCAGAAGTTACTCGGTGACTTTATTTTACAACAGAAATAGACTCGATATGACTAAAAAATCAGGATTTTTTTGTCAATTTTCTATTTGCTTGTAACCCTTTTCTTATTCATAAAATCCTTCTTTTTGTGAGTTACTCTGTTTTTCCAATATATAATCAATCTTAAAAGAGACATTTCTATGAAAGCAATACAATCAGCATAAATAGCATTTTAAATCATTTTATCTTAAAATAGGCTAGAAATGCAGAGGAAAAATGTGCACATATTTATTCTACGTCATTGTACTATTTTTCCTTAACACGTATCAAAGAAAAAAGAATGAGTAAATAAGTTCCAAATAATTTTTCTAAGAATCATATCTTTTTATGCATGCACTATTGTTTGCAAACCATCATTCTACAATTTGACATGAACTAGAGCACATTGACAAGTTTATTGAACTGTTCTGATTCAGATTCAGATTCAAAACTATACCTGAACCAGATGCTCCAATCACAGCTGTGACTCCCCCCTTTCTAACGTAGCCTGTGATTCCCCTTAATATATGTTTTGAGGGGCTTTTGGTGCTTAGACTCAGATTTTGAAATCCCAGCATCACCTGGTATGCATAGCATTATGAAACTGTATAAAAAATACAATCATATATCCTTGGATTTAAATGTTTTTGTTCTAGAACAAATTTGGAGTAGTAGCCAATCATTAAAAACCGAATCTTCAATTTTGTGTGCTGATGTGAACTGAACAGAATTTCTTACTTTGGAAGGTGGCAGAGTGTACAATTGTACATTTGAATATGACAGAATATCTGTAAAAGGGATATTGTAAAACCTAAATAATTACTCAACGCTGGCCATAATCATGGATAGTAACTTACAAAAATTGTTTATCGTAAACCTTAATTTATTATTTGATTGATGAGTTAAATTATTGCTTGATTGATGAGTTCGATAAAGGACATAAGATCCTCCTATTAACAGACTATCAATAGCTTACTAATAACTTCCTTGCCAATAATTAAGTTACATTTTTTCATGATTGAAAATTTGTTTATGGCATGCACGTTCATTTCAGCTTTGCATTTGAATCATTAATGGCAGTTGGACTTGACATTTGAATCATACATCATTGCATTATAATTGCACAAAAGGCTGTCAGCAAATGAAAATATATAACCAAAATACTTCTGTTTAATTTGGTAAATGAGTTTGTCTCTTCATCAAAACCCAACACACACCCAAGCCAAAACTCTTATATTTCTTTAGAAAAAATTCTAAACTATACTATTATGAAAGTCAAACTGCAACTCAGATCCGTGTGCGGATATCAATAGTTCGGTTAATGTTGTGGGCTTCCACTGAACTGTTTGTGGTACTACAAGTGGTTGTAATATTGTAATAAGTGCTTTCCTAAAAATAAAATAAGACTCCCTTCCCCCCTGAATCATTATAAGGCCTCCAAATTACTCAAAGTTTTTACCTTGCTAGCTTCGTTGATGTTGATGACCTCTGCTCTTCCAATCCTCGTTTCAGTGATTTCATAACAAGCATCTTCATGCACAATTTGAGATAAATATTCTTCGCTTAGTTTGAAGCCAGATGGATGTCTAAGGCTCATTTCCTAATTCAAAAAAGGAGCATAATTATCTTTTATGATATGATTTCATCTAAGAATAGTTGATTGCTGTACAAGTCTAGAATGTAGTATACGTATGGCATTAGATGATGAACTAATGAGAAAAAATTCAGTATCACATAGAGTGCCAAAATTGAAAGAAAAGCCTATAATTTTTTTATACATATATAAATATTTCAGTACGGCTTTACTAATGGGTAACTATACTGATAATGATAGTGACAAGAATTATAGCATAAGTGTAGGCTGTTATATGGCTGGTTACTGTGCATGAGTAAGATTTACTTCAATCCTATTCAGGGTATTATTCCGATATCAAAATATATATGCAATGAGTATCCAATTTATGGCTAGGCATTATATGCGTAGCCATATATAAATAAACACAAAAAGTTACACTTAGAAACAAAAAAGCAAAACTTTTTGTACTAAAAAATATGTATCGAAGTATGTAAATGTTACGTTTCTATTGGGTCTTTAATTTAAAATCTTACTTATCAACATCTAAACATGTATATGGAAAAAAGTTGATGGATTTGGGAAATGTTTCATATCATAAAGGTCGATATTTTCGGTGCATAAATGTCTATGGAAGGCTATATTACCTAATACACGCGCCGGTAATTTATAAGAATGGCAATAGTTTTGCAAAAAATATTTCACTAGATACTACTGAATTCGGTTTTTATAATATTTTTCAGTGAAATTATTATCTTTCTATCATCAATTTTACACATCGATAAAAGAGCAATGCCGCCAGATATAGACAACAGGAATTTATGTTGCAAATATATTTTTACAAATTATAACCTTCTCTCCATGGTAACTGTTCTTATTACTTGAGTTTACCAAACCCTGTTCGACTTGTTCACTTTTCATGCTCTTAATATTGAAGTAGTAGTACTCTCTTAGTAGAATAATTTCAACTTATACTCGAACACATTATTCGCTAGAACGGAACATAAGCACTTGAGAATTGGAAAGATTATAAGGGAATTACGATAAATTTTCAATGAGGCGAGTCATCAATGTCAAACATAATTTCATATTTGAAATACTTTTATAATATTCTGAAAACTTTCAAACAAAAAGACCAAATAATTAAAATATTATATTTACAGACTATGATTCCTTAATCGATATAAAGTCCAATCTTGTACCAATGTTCCTTCGCCACGGCATGCCATCAATTTTGCTTCTCAAATTGGAATTCATCCTGTTGGTTTTCAACGAGACAGGAGGAAGGGATGGCTATGCATTCACAACGGCAAAAGTATTATTGAATATTGCATGCGCAAACCATTCTATTCAAACAAAAAATTTGAAACTGAAGATTCCTAGCCATCATCAACTAAGGCCTTAAGCTTGTAGTTGGGCCAAATTTTGATTTTTGTCGTAACTGTAAATCAGATAGGCTTATTCTATCGAGATAAAAATCCCCTACAGTGGGCATATTAACCCTTTAAGTATGTATTTACAAACTCTGCAAATTTGGCATCTGCGCCAAGATAAGTATACTGAACACAAATTTCCTTTATCAATTGATCAGAATGAAATCTGCCTAGTCTAACACTACGCAGTGATTGAGGGATCGTTCAGCAAAAGCAGCTGTTCTGGCTGAAGAGTTTTCGATATAATATTATTTTTTTCCAATTTGTAATGGATTAAAAAAGTGTCGAAGAGTTTCAAATATATATTACATAGATATCTGTAAGGTTTACAAACATTTTTCAAACAGATTTTCATGTCCTCAACTAGTGCGATATTACTAATATTAGTCTGTTTGCAATTATCAGTCAAATCATTCATTCTCTCATTGAATTTGTATTATTAATAATTTTTAACCTAACTTCTAGATTATCAAAAAAATTGACAGATTTTTTTCTAATTTGTGTAAATGCATATTCATGTTAAAGAAGTGTATCAGAACTGAAGAAGGAGCATATGTTCTAAAAATCATTCAACAGACAAATGTTTAGGTTAAAGCGGTGTTCAATTTGTCAAGTTTTAGTGCATGCATAAATATGCTCCTCTATGGACTTTCACCATTGCGTGAGCATGTAAAAATTTGAAAAATGTATGAAAAGTTAATTTCTAAGGGTTCTGAGACAAAATGGACTGATGGAGCATACAAGACTAGAGACAGTGTATCATTTGGTACATGCACCACTGTTTTATCAAACTGCTACTGTTCAGAAGCTACAAAAAAGGCATAGCTATGTGTTCAAGCCCAATACATTGGCTCCTTTCATTCTAGCATATATTATGCATCAAATACTGAAGCAAATACAAACGACATTATTATAGCAGTATGACTTCTATTCACATGCCAAAAAGAGCAAAATAAACATTCAAGTTGCAAATAAATAGTAAGCTTACTTTTCAGCAACTCTTGAGCTCAACTGCACATACAATACCACCATACTTTCTTTATTTGTAGACAAACAACACTACCCATAGTTTATCATTCATCATCATCATCGCTTCACCTTTGGACCTCCAGGTTGCTTGGCCATGGCAGTTTGATCCCTCCTAAAACAGTGAGGGTGACATTGACTGTCGATACAACACTGTTTTGTAATAAAAATTAGATTAAAAACGAATTTGTTGTATCTGAACTTGATTATTCTCACAAGCACACTTTATTAAACAAAAACTTTATTATTAAATTTGCCTACTGTCAAGATCTAATATGTTTCTGCCACATAATTTGTCTTAGAATCATGATTCATTTATATGTTTTAATGTTCATGTGTGATTCCTTCAGGGAGTCGTATTTATGATTTGATCTAATTCATCTTATATGTGTGTAAAACAACTTGCAAGGTGTCAACAAGATTCATTCTCATCAACACATGAGAAGGCTAATATAATTGCATTATTTGTGTAATATTGTAAGGATCTAATTTCCAAATCTCACGTATATAATCAGCAACACAAGGTAAACCAAGAACACAAGAGAAATACACGCTTAATTTAGTATATTAGAACCTACTTCATGTGTTGCCAAGAATGAATCTTGCAACACATCACAAAAGATATAATGAGCACAACTCTTTGAAAGAATTGTACATGAATCATAACATTTTACAACAAAATAATCACGGTTCAATAGCAAATTGCACGGCAATATATTAAATCCTGACAAATATTTTGTTTTCCTTGTTTTTGCTCTTGCTTCTTGAATTGCACATTAGCATGATTAGTTAGTCTTAACACTTGCATTATAGAATTTTTCATATACTGCTGATGGCATTAAGTTGTTGTCCCTAAAATTTCTATTACTGCCATTATAACTTCATAGAAAATTAGAGCAATTTTTTGCAGATTATGGAGTGATTTATAAAATGGCAAACTATTGTTGCAATTGCAATCAGTGTAATATTCTGTTAGAACTGAATCAAAATAAATGAAAACCCTTAAAAATATGCAATCTGTCTTCAAAGGTAAAAAAGATTTGACAATGATAAAATTTGAAAATAAAATTACTCTTTGAAAACCCAAAAACAAGTAACTGGTTGTTATTAGAAAGTACTTTTTGCTTACAATTGGATGCTTTAAACTTTATTTATCTAAGAATATCATGCATTTTAAACCAAGATATTGTACAAGAATTTTTCAATTGGACAATAACAGTCGTATCCACAGAAAGGGTAAAATAGTAACAATACAGACATCATTTTTATAACTAGGTAGTGCCCTAAAATTGATTAGAATAATTTTTTGTATAAGAATATTTGCAGATTTATCTAACCAACTAAAATTGGATTTGTTGCAGAGTGATCAAGAAAAAGTAGGAAATCCGGTATTGTTCTTTCTATTCGTATGTTTGTACACCTTTGATTCAAATGATTGCTGGGTTTTTGTTAAGAGAAAGAGGAGAAGATACAATAATATAGTATATTAGAGGTACCTAAAGTGTGTGTGTGTGTAGTACAATGTACGGCAGAGGGCAGAGGGCAGGCAAACAGCAAAAAGCAAAGAAAAGATTTAATAAAATATAAAAGTTTTATTA